>VDFB02293683.1:0-25477 GCA_007258455.2 Sequoia sempervirens
CTTAACAAGGAAGTCAAAGAGGTCAAAGGTGGCGTTAGAAGTTTATCCTCCACCACATATGAAATGCGCCCATCCTCTTGCAAGTATGAAATGCGCCAAGCTTAGAAGGAAGTCTAAGTTGCTAAGGCGTTAAAAGGTCAAATCCTCCACCTCATGCTAAATGCGCCATGCAAGATGAAGACAAGGTGAGGTAAAATGAAATAAGATGATTTAGGCGTGGCTAATATCCTCTTCTAAGTGTGAAGTGCGCCCAAGGTGGTGAATATTGCTAAGGCGTTGAAATGAAAAATCCACCTCACTATGCAAAATGCGCCCAAAGTTCATGCTAGAGGTGAAATTTAATAATGATAAATATGCTAGGCATTGGAATTAAAAACATCCTTCATGACATGCCATATGCGCTCAAGGCATTTAAAGAAAAAATTGTGCTAAGTGAGTTGATAAAAAAAATTTCTTCACAAGAAAAATGATTGAAGATGAATGAAAATCTCCTAAGGCAAAATTCAAAATGTGTCAAGTAATTTAAATTTTTGTAAGGCACAATATTTCACCCTCTAGGAAAAAAAAACGCCTAAGTCTAATGGAGGGTGATGAAATTGGTTAAGACATGAATAAATTGCTGGTGGAGAAGTCAGAAGTGTCAGCGTTGCGAGGTTGATTAAGAATTTTCAAGTCTGACCAAGAAAATACTCACAAGAATGAAGAATTGGATTAAATTTGTTGAAAATGATTTTTCTAAGGTAAAATTCAAAAAAATTAAATGAACCCCTTCGTCGTATACCCATGAATTCGACACGTTCTGAAGGAAATTTTCTTTTGGGTATTGAAGATCTTCAACAAGGAATGGATTTTAAAGTCTTCTGCACTTCACCAAGGCTTTTAAGGTGGAGAATTTGACCGGCACTTGAATTATGAAATTTTCCTAAGGAAAATTTGAAAAAATTTCTAAGGCAAGGAATAAAATGTGTTGTTGACATAAAAATGCCTTGGCGGATGAATTTGAAGTTAGATGCCTAGATAGTTTTTGATCAAGTTCTGGATGAAAATAGTCTTCTTGAGCTACAGTTGGGTGAAATGTCAGAGTGAACGCCTCAGCCGGAAAAGTGGAGAGGATGCAGTTGAAGCTAACACTTTTAGAAGATGATTTTTTTTTTAAAAATGCACCCTTGAGGAAGATGAAATTTTCCTAAGGCATTTGATGCACAGGTGTTATATGCCCCAGCCTACAGATCATGAAGAAAGCAAAGTTGGCTAGAGAAAAATGATGAACCCTATCAGATGAAGAGACCACTCGAACATCGAAGTGAGGTAAATCTATGTTATGAAGTGTTCTGATGCTCTCCTCTTGGCTTATTTTGCAGGAGGAACGTCGAGACTAGGCGGTGGTGAAGTAAATAGTCCAAGATGATGGAATCGTGAAACAAGTACTTGGAAGAAATGGCTAAGTGTTGGAATTTCTCCCTAAAGACCCAATATGCACCAAACGCAATCAGGCGAATGCAAAGCGTGAACGATTGAATCCAAGACAAGAGAATCTTCCAAGTTCAGAATGAAGGAAAAGATGAGGGCTCGCGTGTTGTCAAACAGGTTAAAAAGTTACAGCCTTGAAGTTGTAGATCGAGAAAGTGCCTGTTGTGCTAGTCCAAGAAATTGAAGCAAGGTTCACCAGACTTATCTAGTTTGCAGTCGGAATAAGAACAGTGTGAACGCGTCTATGAACAGGGATCTTCTAGAAGATGGTGGCCATTAATGGCTCATTTATTACCCCACTCCTCTTGGTGGCGGTTTTTAGGGTGAATCTTGTTTAGGGCTGAGGTGGCACAATTTGGGCCATCTAGCTGATTGTAATCTGAGCCATCCATTGGACTTGGCCAGCTATATAAAGGGGCATCCCCCCTCATTTGTACCTTAGTAGAAGTAGAGCTTAGAAATCAAACTAGAGAGTAGAGCAGAGACACTTTAGTTGTAATATCTTAGCATAGCGTAGTTTGGAGGAGAAGGAAAGTTTTCCTTTGAAAACTTTGTAAGAGATTGTTGCGAAAAACTATTGTAATAAAAGATCTTTCATTGAATGGTGAATTCATCTTTGTTATGATTAGCTAGCAAGATTTCTTCATCCCTTCGACTTCAAGTAGCGTAAAGTAGAGTAGTTTTCATTTTCATGCAAGTAGATGTTAGCTGTGGATTTGTGGTGTTAATCGAGGCAACTGCATTTTTATCCATACCACTAGCGGCTTGCTGACGGCAAGTTTGCCTTGTGTGGTCAATTGGAAAACATTACAAACTTAACTTCGATTGTGATTCATGTGTTTGTATGCGTCGTTCTGATGGCACTTACATGTTGAGTTATAATTTGAAAACCTCTTGTCACTCCCTTGAAGATTGCACCGACTTTGTGCAAGTTGTCCAACGTGAGGCGGAGCAGAGTCTGGTCGAAGTCTTTCGAGATTGATCCCACGTCCCGTCCTTAGATAGAACATAAACTTCTTAGGTCCTACACTCATTTAAATTTAGTTCATTTCTGGTTAGCGTTAGGAAATTTGCACTTACTTGCCAAATCATCCGAATTACATGAAAGCCCTTAATCTACTGTATGCTATCAGCTGCTGAACAATTTTGTAAGTCCCCTTGAAATACCAACAAAACACATCGAGCTAACTGAGGGTATTCTATTGCATGAAGGAACCTTGGAGTTAAATGCATGATCTATCTTGCAATCTTAGCATGCAGGAAACTTTGTTCAAGAGAGGATAGAGTATCCGTTGGGAAACTTTATTCTATGTTGGTGCGGTGACGAAAATCACATCAACAAAACTGGCGCTAGAAGGAGGGCATCAACAGCTACAACATACAGTTGTGTTGAAGTAGAAAGGGTTTGAAGTACAAAAAGTTCTATTGGAGAAAATTATTATGAGTGAAGATGGTGTTCTCTCAGGATTGAACAATCCCATGCGCTGCCAATAGAAGAAGCAGCTACATCCTGGATCGTATCTGTTCGTTCTCTTCGGACAAGTTGAAAAGAATCTTGAGGTCCACACCAAGTTCATCCAAAGAGTTTGTGGAGTTAGAGCTACCTACTTGAGCGAGGAAGAAGAAAGAAGTTCGTTCAAGGAAAGGAGTTAAGTCAAGTGAGGAAATTCTATCAAGCGAAGAAGTTCAGTCAAGTGAAGGAGAAACAAGTGGAGAAGAAATTTCAAGCTTGTTCAGAACTCCACCAAGTGCTTCAAGGTTTGCTCAGCCAAGACCAGCCTGTACCAGCGGCAATAACCAGTTCAAGCAATGGCTCAACCAGAAGGTCAACCGGCTCCAAATGGTGCTACGTGGTTGGTTACCAACCCGTCTCCACTAGAGTTTCCTGATTACCATGACATGCCAAAGAATCCTGAAATTTTTTGTAGCAAGTTCATTGTCAATGATGTTAACCGCACGGCCGAGGACCATATCGAGATGTTTGAAAATCACCTACGCAATAGGCAGATTGGGTATGCAGATGTGGCTTGCTGCCTATTTCCACATTCTTTGGGAGAAGAAGCACATTTTTGGTTCATAAATTTTCCAATTGGGTCTATAAGAACATGGGAGCAGATGAAGGAGGCCTTCATCGGAAAGTTTGGTATACCAGTCACCCCTGTAGAGCTTTATCGTCAATTTGCAGAAGTGAGAAGACAAGACCAAGAGCCCATCCATGCATTCAACAATAGGTTCCAAAAGGCCCTCACAAGGTTACGCACTCCTTATGTTGTTGCTGATGCTCGAGAAAGTTATTATTCAGCACTTGATCCTTTGACTGCAATGTTCGTGAAATCTCACCCCACTCCGACAAACATGAATCAAGCTTACGCTAAAGCTATTGAAGTAAGTCAAGGTTTAGGACAAAATATAACTGGACCCTCACTATAGACTGGCTTAGTCGCAGTAAACAATCAAGTGCCAATGCTTGGCTCAACATGGAATCAACAAGTTTCGGCACTAAATGCAATACCACAGCCAGCTTATCAAGTGCAAGCACCATCAAGTCAGTTAGTTCTCCATCCTGGGATGCCTTTGTCCCAAATGCAAGTTACACGGCCCGTTTATCTCCAGAACACAGTGCCGCCAGTGAAAACTCAAGAGGAGAAAGATGAAATAAAAGATTTAATAGAACAAGTGAAGAGGCTGTCAACTGAGGTGACTTACCTTAGAAATCAAAATAATCAAATGCACACTATGCAGCAAAATTATCAGGCACACCAAGGGGCTAACCGAGGATATCAGAATAATCGTCCAAGTCATCAAGATACCCATCAAGGATACAATCATGAAAACAATCATGGGTATAGAAATAACAATCAAGGATTTCAGAAGAGGTCCTGGAATACAGGGCCCAACAATGGAGGTGTCCCGTCACCTTTGGAAAATCCTCCACCTCCTGAAAATCATCCTGCAGATAGAGTTTATATGGCCGAAACTGCCTCGTCAGAATGGTGTAGGTTACATAACACGAATCGGCACTCTGAGCTTTAGTGTCACGAATTCCAAGTTGTGGCTGGTATTCTCAAAAGTGAAGCAAGGAATACGGAGGCCGCAAAAAAACCCTCCAATTACAGGATATGAATTAGTCCTAGCACCCAGATATGATCAAGCGTTGATAATAGAAGATTCCAATTTCTCGCCTGAGTTTCAGAGTTACACGCCCCCACCAGTTGATCACAAGTTTCCATCAGCTTCAGCAAATGGTCCCGTGGGGATGCAAAAGTTTCAAATACCATTAGAAGTTCACGCCACGTATGCATCACCAGAAGAGCCTCTTCGTAGAGATGGTTATGTTTTTTCGCCTCTCAACAACAGCGTCTTGGTAGAAGGAAGAAGGGAGGTACAAGCTCTTCAAACTACTAGAGGTGAAGCTCCTAAAGTATATCAGAGGAATTACCACCAACAATGTGAACCTCTGACGTCATCGGTACCTCCAAATAATTTTACAACTCCGCCGCACCCCAACGCGAGCAATAACCCAAGTTTACCGAGAGATTCTCCAGAGTACAAGTGGCAGAATGCAACACAAGGCGGAGGAGGACAACAAGCTATTCAGCAGCCAGTTCATCAAGTTGGGCAGGGACAAAAGGAGAGTCTTCCTAGAGAAGACGTGAAAAGACTTGGCTCTTATGTACTAGAAGAGTTCAAAAGGATGAAAGTTACTCTCCCCCTACATGAGCTAATGAAGATTTCAGAAGTAAGGGAGACCATTCTAGGGAGTTTGAATGAAACGCCTGTTGTGAGAAGTACATCCCAAGATGCAACCAGTGCACCAAGAAATCATCCTGTTGTCACACAGTCTTGTCCCGCACAAAATACGAATGTGGTAGAAGAGGTACCTCACGTGCCATTTGACGCTTGGGAAGCTCCGTAGCAACCTCAAAACCTTATAGGTATGGTACAAGGTTCTTCAAACGCAGAAGGTTTCCCAAGACAACCAAGTTCCATTAGATAGAAAGGATGAAAAGAAGGGTATGGTAGCAATTGACGAAAGGAAAAAGCCAGTAGTATTTTATCAGGGAAAGGATGAGCCAGCCCCATTTCTTATTTCAGTTAGAATTTTTGGAAAGTTATTGCATAATTGTTTGATTGATTCCGGTGCATCAAGTAATGTCATGCCTTTGAAAGTATGTCAGGCGTTGGGTATAATTCCGCTTCAGACCAACAAGAAGGTGACTCAGTTGGATAAGACTGAAGTTCCAGTTGTCGGAGAATTGAGTAATATCCATATGCAGCTAGCAGCGGATCCTAGAATTCAGAGTCGCATTGACATATCAGTTGTAGATATACCAGATGGTTATGGCATGCTATTGAGCAGAGATTGGTCCAGAAAGCTAAATGGATACATCGCGACTGACTTCTCCCACATGTGGTTGCCTTAGAGAGTAGTTCCAAATCAGATAAAAATTGAAAGTACCCCACGTCTCAGATTAATGATCACAGAGTGTGGTAAAAATAGTGAGATTTTGTTTGTGGAAACTGATTTGGGTTCATATA
Organism: Sequoia sempervirens; assembly: GCA_007258455.2. Classification (NCBI taxonomy): domain Eukaryota; kingdom Viridiplantae; phylum Streptophyta; class Pinopsida; order Cupressales; family Cupressaceae; genus Sequoia; species Sequoia sempervirens. The sequence goes on from VDFB02293683.1 coordinate 6,010, forward strand.
AGCCTGTTAAGAAAGAAGTCCTCATGTTGTAGAGCTCGAAGGAAGAAAAGTTTTTAGGAGATACACCTGCCTCCACTGAAGTATTGACTGAAAACGATTCAAGTGGGGATACGAATGAAAGGATGTTTGGAGATTCTGTGTTAGAAGGTGCAGAGCAAGAGACAGAAAATGCCTCCATCGAAAACTTGTCGTTATCCCATTCATGTAGAATTCACGAGGTTTTCCATTCAGAAAGCACAGGTGCCGTGAGTAAGATCTCCTTGGAGCAAGTCCCAAAGATGATCCAACAAGTCACTTTAGAGGAAGAATGTGGAGAAGTCACTAAGAGAGAAGACCAGATTCAAACAAGGCTGTCTCAGTTGATGCACTTGGAGGAGAAAAGAGATGAAGCCTTGGAAAGTTTGGCCAAGCATCAAGGAGTTATGAACAGATGGATCGGCAAATTGTGGTTGGGCCCTTGTCAAGCTTCTGAGACCCTGGGAGATAATGCATTTAAGTTACGGACACGAACAGGAGAGGATATCCCATTGCCAGTCGATGGGCAATTCCTCAAGCATTATTTCCAAGCTTAGGTTCCCTCCTGGAACCTACTTTGTGACATAGTTAGATTAGGTTTGCTTTCCCATTTGCTTTTCGGTTTGTTTCGTTTTGGTTTTGGTTTGTTGCCCTTTGGTTTTTGGTTTGGCGTTCTCGTCCCTTGAGTTGTCCACTCAAGTGGTTTTGGTTTGGAATGGGCAAGAATTTTAGGGTTTCCCATGATGATGTGGTGATGATGGTTTTACTTTCACAACATGGTTTCTTTCAATCAGAATTTGTGTAAATTTTGAAAAGCCAAGGTTGTTTTCCTCTTGTCATCATCCAGTTTGGAATCAAACTCGTCTTGGGAGGTGTTGATGTGTTTTTAGACCGCACTAAACAATGAATCGAAATAGTTTAGGGCTACTTCCATCTTCTTGATCAGTATTCCGTGCCTAGATTCGGGCAGATAGATCACTGCTCAACCTGTGTTCCTTAAGTGCGAATAGACCCAGCTTTGGTTGATGTGTATTGCTGTGTTCTTACGAGGGGACTTACACAATTGTTCAGATTTCTTGCAGTTAGCAGCTAATGTATGATTTTGAAGGGGATTCTCGCGTGTATGATTTTGCAATGTGGTTCGTTTTCCTAAAACTAATCAGAAATGTGCGGAAAATAAAAGGGTATAGGGCCTAAGAAATTTATATTCTACTCTAAATGCAGGATATGTGGAGCTTCGTTTCAATAGACTTCAACCAGATTTCACCTAGCCTCACGTCGGACAGCCTCAGTAAAATCGGTGCAATCTTCAAGGGGATAGCAAAAGATGTTCAAGTTATAATTTAACATACATATACCATCAAAACGACGCATATAAGCATGTAAACCACAACCGAAGTTAAACTCAAGATAAGGTCCAGTTGACCACGCAAGGCGGACTTATCATCAACAAGCCGCTAGTGGTATGGAATAAAGTGAAGCTACCTCAATAAAACACCACACATCAAAGTAAACTACTTGCATGAAATTAAGCTACTTGGATTCGAAAGGAAGAAGAGACCTTGCTAGCTATTCATGACAAGACGAATTCCACCATCAATGAAAAGATCAATTATCATAAAAAGTGTTACACAACAATCTCCTCAAAAGTTTTCAAAGGGAAAACTTTCTTTCTCTTCCACACTATGCTAAGCAAAATGACTACTATGCAATCTCTCCAATCTCTAGCTCTAACGCTAATGCCTGATCTAATTTCTTGTTCTAATGAATTACAAATGAGGGGGACTCCCCCTTTTATAGCTAGCCAAGTCCCAAAAGACGGCTAGGGTTACAATTAATAGAGTGGCCAGAATCGTGCCACCTCAGCCCTAACCCTAAAAACTGCCAGAATAGGGAGTGGTACATTAAATGAATCAAAGATTCCCACTCACTCCCAAAATAGTAAATGTAATAAATGTCTATATTCAGTCTTCTAGAAGATCCTCGGCCCAAGAGTGTGTTCCCATTTGCCTCTCTCGACCGCCAACCTTCAACAAATCTGCCAAGTACAAATTTCAACTTCCCTAACTGGAAATTCCGTGGAACACAATCTAAATAAAATCCCACATCAGAATCGAATGCTCATGCCTGCATAAGATTTTCTCCAAGCAGCTAAGGAGTCCTTCAAGGTGTTCCCTGATCGTAAGTGGAGAAAGTAGCAGATTCTCGAAATCATCCTTGCATAAAGGTTTTAACGCCTGCAAAGAAAGGCACCAAGAACTCCCCCAAATTATCGTACCAACTTCATCCTGGATTCAAATGGCCAGCAATATTGCCCTCAAAGGTATTCGACTCCATCTATAATATTGGCCATAGCCTTATGTACTCTAGCTGAATCCTCCTGTGCCGCATCGAAGAAGCCACGCCCAGTGATCGCCGAAGAATACCACCGAGAGAAATCATATCGGTCATTCTCCTGAATGACGCCTCCATCAATCAGCAACTGCAATGGCACATGCCTCAATACCTCAAGACGCTGGATCACCTTACTCTGATAGATAGAGGCATCGCCCCAGGTATGATCCACCGCATCCATCCGTGTCAAAATAGTAGAGGCCTGCTGGAAGGCAGAAGCAAGGTCCTCCATAAACTTCTCCGTCTCGACCCGAACTCCCGTGACCCATTTATCTGCTTCTTGTGCCATCCTCCCCAATTCTACCAAACCGCTGATCGACTCTCTAGGTACATCCGCTGGAGGCTCTATCACTGGTACATCCTGCCCTCGAGAACGAGATAACTGCTGCACATATCCTATTAAAGCCTTATGCTCTCTCTTCAACTTCTTGTATTTTCCTTCCTTCTTGAATAATCTATCCTTGAGGGCGAGGAAGGAGTTATCACATTCCTCCACGATCTGTGCACCAGTAGGGCGTCCCAAATCTAGAGTCGTGACCACATAATTCTCAGGAACTGCTTCATTCCGGTCACACTCAACTCGTGGAACAGCAACGTGAAGAGTACGAGAGCCATCCTCCTCAGTGGAGATCTTCGAAAATTTTCTAGCTTTCTTCTTCTGTGGAGGTGCACTGATCCGGTTCAAGAATTCCTCCATCTCAACTGCTGGATCAATTTCCTCACTAGGGCTTCTCCTCATTCTGTCTTTAAGCTAATCGGGCACCTCATACTGTGAGCATCAAGGGTCATGTTCTCGTGTCTCCACTCTTAACTTGTTCAACTTCTTCATCATTCTCAAGTAGGCTATCACCTCAAGTGGGTCGAAAGTATCACTCCGACACTCAGTATCATCATCATCACCATCGCTCATGGTCACTTCTTAACTCCTCGCTGAAACTGTAGGGTCAAGAATAGTCCCCCTCATCATCCCTCGGCCGACAATCCTCGCATGCATGCTGACGCCTGGCCAACTGACTCTCCTCATGGAGGTCAATATCAACCCTGCACTACTTGCACCATTCAATGTAACCCTCTGATCAACAAACAAAGAGACCTCCTGTATGCTTGGAGAACGTGTCTCCAAGGGTGTTGCCACTGTGACTCGTGGAGGCTCTGGCTGAATAGGCTCCTGTCTAACTATTTCCTTCTTCCTGGACTCTGGACCTCTTGTAATCTGCTTCTTCCTGCCAATGGTGGGCGTCCTGTGATCTCCCATCATGTTGTAAGTCAAAGCAATCGACCTACTCTTCAATCTATTCACCTTTCTATCAACCCATGCCCTGGTGAATGTCATGACTGGGATAGAAAGAGTATCTAAATCTGCAACCTCGGGCTCTGACCAATCGGGAGGTGGAAGCGGAGTATCTCGAACAGCTGCATAATCCGGATGGACTACATCCATATCCTCATTGACCTGGTCCGGAACTGGCACAACCTCGCACTCCCTGATAAGAGTAATCGGCAACCGAGAGAACATTCTCTTCCTTACTTCAATTTCATCAACTGCATCAGCCCAATAATCTTCTATGGTGGCCTTATGTTTGAACTCCTCCGACAGAACCCAATTGATGTTATGATGTGGGTCGTAGTGCTGTCGGCTAGTATGATATGAAAAATGATAAAATTGAAGCTCACTTTCAGCCTCTCTAGCTGCCTGCATCGAAGGACACACCTCATCCGAGTTGCCCATCACAATTGGAAACTCTATCCCTCCTTTCTTTTTCTTCTTTTGGATTTTATCAAAGGCTAGCAACTGTCTAGATATCTCTAGCATCAATATTCTATCTGTTGGGTATTTAGGCAGCCTATATGGATATGATGAGAAACCTTGCAGCCTAATGTAAGAGAATCTCAGAAATTGTATGAACCAACACCCATACCTTTCAATTAGCTCCTGGGCTTCCTTCGAGATTCTATGTTGCAATCGCTCCTGCAGCAACCTCGTGATGTACATGGTGAATGAGTCGTTGACACGCTTGTAGTGGGTTGTGCTTGACAGGTGCAATTGTGGACAGGCATCATAGATTTTGAACTGATGAGAGCCGCATCCAACAGGCTCCTTATAAGATATCCCCCTATACTTCGTCTTCCGTGCCAACATATAAATGACATAGGAGCTCATGTAAAATGTCTTCGTTCTCCTCAAGCTTAGGAGCTGCTCGTGCAAGTTGTCACTGATCATCGCAGCCCAATTGACATAGTCTTTTCCCTCTAGCACCAGGTTGATGTAGTAAAACATCCAGGGTTCAAAAATAAATGATTGTGGGCAACCTCCAACCCTGCTCAGCATCATGATGAGATCACAGTATTCCTGCTTGAAGTCATCCGCTATGATCTGCTTCGGCAACTTCGTTCGAGAAGGCTTGGGAGTGCTCATCCAGTGGGTATTAATTGTATCCATGCACAGCTCAAAAGCAGAAGCATACATCCGCTCAGCCCGTTCTCTGGACTTGTAGATCATATTCCTGTGCACCGGGATCCCGAAAGCTTCACCAATGGCTGTCGGAGTGAGATTGGCAAGCACTTGGCCATCAAGTGACATGATCGACCGGTGTTCCTTCTCGTAGCAATTAGCACATTCCATTATCAGCTCCGAACACTGTATAGCTGGCGGGAAACCAGCAGCTGCATATAGCCCACTTCGGACGATGTTGTGCGAAGTGATTGAAGCCCGATGACTTCCAATTCCAAACATCCTGTTCTTGAAGGTTTCCAGGTTGACGGAGCCCAAATTGGTGTCTGTCAACTTGCTCAGCTTTGAAATGAATTTCGACTCCGGCATGAATGTTTTACTCAGCTTCTTGATCACTGCTTGTCTCGAGGCACCATTGTCCTTTCCAGTTGTCCTCACTTCAGCCATCTGCAAACAACAACATTCATTAGCAATTTAATTTATAAAAATGATACATGACATTACATAGGGGCTGCAGTCGACTTTAGAAGCTGCAATAACTTTCGTGTTTGCAAACCTCAACTTCTTCTCTTGAATAAATTCGAATTCCAACACTTAGAACAGATTTCTAAGTAGACTTTGATGATTTCACTTCACTATCCTCAATCAGTAATTTGAACTTCTATGACTTCGTATCAGCAATCAGCGATCTCACACTTTGAAAACTTTCAGCAACTTACTTTACTTCAAGGCGTCTTCCTTCAACTGGCAACTTCAACTCCAGCAATGTACTAAACTGGCAAAGTCGTACCTCTAGCACAAGCAACTCTGGACTTCAGCAAAAACTTTTTTGACTAGCAAGGGCGTACTTTTCAGCAACTTACTTGGCGTCCTTCCTTCAACTCTTAGCACAAGCAACTTAAGGCGTACCTCTTCAAATGCAGATTTGGATACTCAGCAACTTGCAAGTGCGTCCTTTCTTGACTTCAGCAATGACACTTTCTCAAGGCGTCTCCCTCAACTAGTCTCAGCAATATCAACAAACTTTGAACTCTTCACTGCAATGCCTTTCTTAGAGCAAATTCGCCTTCCTCAGCTGTGAAAACAAGTGAAAAACTTCTCCATTTTATAGCTAAAATTCGAATTCTAGAAGAAGTTAATTTTAGCCAGTGCAATTAAACTCCACTACTCCACTTCAAGAATTCGAATTTTCCCTCTCTGGTGTTTCTGACACTTGTCTCCAGTCGTCGGGAATATTATTCTTCTAGAAACTTGACTTTGATTGGCATCTTTGAATTCTTTTTCAAAAAATTTAATTTAAATTCATCATTTTTTACTCACCAGCCGGAGCTCTGTTACTGGAATTTGAATTTTAACTCTCTTCTGCTCTGAAAAATCCATCCTTGAAGAATTTGATCAAAATTATCTAAGCAACTGACCTCAGATTCATCATTCGAAGAAAATTCATCTTGACAGCATATTTTATTCAAATTTGCCTTAGAAAATTTTAAATTTTCCCTTAGGAAAATTCACAATTTGAACACTGATTAAATTCTTCACTGAAAAAGTGTCAGCGAAGTTCGGAAGATTTGGAAATCCATTCATCATTGCAAATATTCAGTACCCAGAAGAAAATTTTCTTCAGAACACCTCGAATTCATGGGTACCCAACGAACGGGTTCATTTAATTTTTCAATTTTGAACCTTAGAAAAATATTATTTTCACCATTTTAAATTGATTCTTCGCCTGTGATCATCCTGTGTTGCTCCAATTCGGAAAATTTGAATTCATCCTGCATTCCTGACTTCATCACTGAGAACATTGCTCGTGCTTCGGAAAATTTCATCACCCTGAGGCTCCAGGCGTATTTTCTAAGAAGAAAATAATTTGCCTTCGAAAATATTTCAATCATCTTGCATTTTGAAAATGAAAAAAAAATTTCCCTTAGAAAATAATTTGATCATCTGCCAGCGAGAGAAGTATCATCTTCACTTAGAGAAAAATTTATTTGCCTAGCACACCTTATTTCTCACTTCATTTGCAAACACTTCACACCTTAAAAAAATTTCCAACGCCTTAGAGGAGTTCTCCAACACTTAGAAAATATTTTATTTCTACTTGAGGCGCCTAGCACACTTAAGGAAAGATCACGCCTTAGCAATTTTGTTTTCACACTTCACACTTCACCCCTAGGCGCATACTTAGCACTTTACTCCCACCACCTTGAAATATTTTCTAACACACACATCACTCTCAACGCCTTAGGAAAAATTTCTAACACACACCACCTTGGGCGCATTTTAGGCTTGATAGAGGATAACGCCTATCTTTTACCTAGTTTACCACGCTTTGGCAAAACTTTCATCCCATTTACCACCTTTAATCACTTTTCACATCCAAACATGGGCGCATTTCTATGTAGGAGAAGGATAAACTTGCTACCACGTCCCTTGTGACCCTTCATCTTCTCTATTTTCGTCTTGACATGCACAAGTTTGGGCGCATTTTGCCTATGGAGGAGGACGAAATCTTTGACTTTGTTGACTCTCTTCAAACTTGGCGCATTTTATACTTGATGGAGGACGAGCTTGTTGACTTGTTGACTTTCCTTCACCTTGGGCGCATTTTGATGTGTCTAGTGGATGAAACTTTCTCCAACGTCCTTGGGTGACTCTTCACCTTCCAATTTTTGTCTTCACATGCATGATCTTGGGCGCATTTTGCCTATGCTACAGGATGAGCTTGGGCGCATTTTGATGCATGAGGGGGATTAAAATGTTTGACTTTCCTTTGACCATTTTGCCTTGGGCGCATTTTAGCCATGGTGGAGGACGAAGTTTGCAAGTTGGGCGCATTTAGAGGGTGGTGGCGGATTTCTCATACTTAGAAAAATTTTCAACTTTTCTGAGCTTTCCTTCTTCTTTTGGACGCATTTGGACCCCTGAGCAGGACGAAGATTGTTGACTTTCTTTGACTTCCGGTGCCTTGGGCGCATTTGGACCCCTGAGCAGGATGAACGCCATACTTAGAATTTTTTTTTTTTATGCCTCCTTACTCACCTGGCGCATTTACTATGTCTTCTGGATGAAGTTCCAGACTTAGACAAATTTTCTCGTTTTTCGCCAGCCTACGTGCCCTGCCATTTATAGTAAGTCGTCTTGATTTTGCACTTCTGAAGCTCGGAATGACTTGAAATTTTAAACGAGCATCCTCACCTTATCAACTGCCGGCACCGCCACTTTTAGTCACCCCTATTTCTTTTAGCATGTTTCTCGCTGCGGTTTACTATAAATAGTAACCTCATGTTTTGATAGCCCCATGCTCGATCGAAAGCTGAAATTTTAATGAGGCGCCTCACCATCGCGACCTCATCACAAGATCAACGCATGTACCGACTTGCTATTTTAGCCGGGCTTCAAATTCGACTTACTATAACAGTAAGTGCTCCGCTTGACTTGAAATTTCACCGCCAGATAGCCCCGATGGATGCCGACGCTATGGTTTACACGGCTAAAAATTTTGACTTTTTACTTACTTTTAGGCTTCAAGCCGAAACGCCTAATTTGCTCTCGCATGCCATCAAATGAACTCGCTTTGTTTCGTGGTGAACGCACCGGGCTTTGTAATTTGAATCAGCTGAAGCGGCCACGACATACTCAAAATAAAGTTCCTTACCGAGTGATGGTCTACAGATGTCAAGCACCATCGCTAAGCTCTCGGAAACTCCACTGTGAATCACCCGACATGCAAAGAAACCCCTACATGCAAAACCCTAAAATAACCTCCTCGAAAAGATCAATTCGAAGTGGTCACCTCTGCCTTTGCATGTTATATCATCGCTAACTAAAACCTGTATGAATATGCGTACATGCAAAGAAAAAATCCTCGCGACCGCACCTCGGAATTGCGTCGCTGTGGATCATAAAATAGTAAGTTGTTTGTTTTCGGCCACCCTTGTGACCGCCGAGTCCGACACTCAATGCCGCAGGATTGTCGGAATCTCAAAATAGTTGACAAATTGCATGTAATTTCACACTTACTAAAAATAGTAAGTACCTCGGAATCTGATGAAAATTGGCTGGAAGCCTGCTGGATACCTGCTGACAACAACGTTAAGTTCAATTTTCAATTTACTCACTTTACTTGACTTTGGACTGACCAGAAACGGTGAAACCCTAATTTTTAGACTTGGTCAGTTTCACACTTAAACTCACTGACGGGCGCAACCCCAGAAAGACGGACATCAGAAAAGAGACAGAGCGAGAGAGAGAGGAAAACCCAAGCCAAAAGACTGGAACGGAGCAAAAATTTAGGGGGTCCCCATCTTGAATGGGGCGATGTGTGAAAAAGGTCACAACAAGACGTTTCTAACTTCTCAAGTAATACATAGAGCAAGAGAAACTAGAAATGAACAAGGTTGAATCTCTGACAAAGTGCTTCAATAAACTCTTTTACAACAAACATCTACACACTTCAATGTAAGCTGAAATTAAGATCATAAAAGCATAACACAAATAACGGAAATCTGAGACGTTATATCAAGGCAAAGCAGGCTCATGATTTTATTTCTCAAACTTCTAGAACAAAAGTAACTAAACACATGCCTGGAACAAGAGCTTGCAGCTAAAGAGGCTTGCAAAACTTGTTCTTACACAATAGGAACAACAATTACAATAACTCCTTGTTGGCTAAAAGAGACTCAACAATTTGCTATCATAAAACAATTGAACAACACTTGAATAACAAATAGAAGGCACAATAGGCTCAGCGTTTTGTTATCACTAGCATGGTTAAAGAAAACTAATGAGCAAAGGCTCTTATTTATAGGCAAGTAGAGGAGTAGGGAACCCTAAAATCTCCTTGCTTTCACAATCTAGGGCTTGCTCAGCAAGCAAGCTTTATTTCTAAATGTAGAAAGAAGATCATTTAACACTTAAGAAAGCAGAAAAAGCAGGAAATGCCAACTATTACATTTATCTTCTTTCTCTTCTTCATAGAATGGATAAGAATTGCTCCAAGAATAGAAAGAAAGCGGAAATAAAGCTTCTACATGAAAACTGCTTTAAATCTCGATCACATCTGCTAAAAAGCAGGAAATTGTGTCCCGGTCAGGTGCATTGATACTATCTAAGGCAATATTCTGATTCTCCAAGATCTCCTCGCTTTTCTGTGATCAAACTTAGAGAATCCTTTACTTCTTTGGCTGCTTTATGAGTTCTGTTCTTGAAAAACATTGCTGCCCGAAAAGATGACTCACTAATTGATAACTTGGCGGCTCTGCAACTTTATGTTTCTAACACTTCTCTTGATTTCCAACAGAAGAGTATTGCACAACTCTTTTTTGATACCTTTCCTTTTTCTCATATCACACCTCCTCGTGTTCTTCAGCTGAGATGATGAAGTTTTGATATAGTGCTGATTTGGTCTTAAACTCGAGGGGAGTGTACTCCATTCTAAAAACCTTGAAGAATGATTGTAAACTCGCCTTGGTTCAGACAAGTTTTGAGCAACTTACTATTTTCAGAATGCTGGTTTTTCTTCCTCAAACGGACAAATTTTTGGAAATTTTTCTGAGATATTGGTTTTGGTTTGAATTTCGTTGCAAGACAACCCAGATCGACCGTTATTAAAAATTTTGAATTTATATTGAAAAAGCAGCAAATCCTAATTTCTTCAATTTTTCATAAAAAAAAGCTGGCACTTGGGTTTTGTTCAGAAACACTTTAGAAACGAATCGAGTTGATCAGATTTGCAAAATAATGAATGCTGATCGAAAAAACAACCAACTCTAGAATTCCAAAAAAAAGCTGTGATATGGGTTTTCTTCAGAAGACTGTTTTGGAAGGACCTAGATGATCAAATTTTGCAAACCCTGAAGATTTCTCTGACATGCAAGAAAAAGCAACTTGCTGCAACTTCAAAAATTTCTGCAAAAATTCCTCTAGAAGAATGAGTTGAGGAGACCCAGAAAGCTGAAAATGAAAATTATTAATCTTCTCCTTCAAAAATTTGATCTTTTGGATGAAAAAACATGAAAAAGCGAGGGTTTATTTTGCTGGTCTGAAAAATTTGATGAATAACTAGCAAACTTGAGTTCTTGAATCATGAAGAACTCTTCAAACTTTCTGCTCCAACTTTCTCCTTGGGATGCCACCTGCAAAAATGGTGAATTTTGTTTTTAAGTGATGTATTAAATAGACGTAGGGTTTGAAATAAGCTTGTTTTCTTTTGCTTTCATCCTCAAAACCCTAAAATCCTCTGTTCATTGAACCTGGACGTCCATCTTTCATCTCACAAACTTGGAAACTTTGAAAATCTTGAAAATTTTACTAAGGCATGAGAAGTTGGGCGCCCTTCTTGGCTAGGGGCGCTCACTTCAAGCAGTGTTAGTCATTTTTTTGATATTTTCAACTTTACACAACTTTAATCCCCCACTTTGACCTCGATTTCCGGCTTGGAGACTAATCTGATGGGCGAGCTGAATGATTCATTGTGGAGCCTAACCCGTTCTGAGAAGATTGTTCTGGAGGTGTCTCTAGCGGAAAACTTCGTTTGATCCTTCAAAATCATTAGTGCACCTCTCCAGGGGCACCCATCCTTCACAAACTTAGAATATTTTCAATTTCTTCATTAACTCCTCTTCTACAGATGATCTTGTCGAATCTGGTGATCCGGGCATCAGATTCAACCAAATAAAAATCACACTGAGAGCAATGACCAAAAACATGCTTCAACCAAACACAACCAGCAACTCAAAAAATCAAAAATATCAACAAACAATTCATTGTGAAGCTCAATCTGCAACCTTTGGATGAAGAAGCAGTTTCAAACCAGCTAGGTACTATCTTTCAAGCACGAGATTGATATAGGCGAGGAGGTATGCGTTCCTCGAAGGAAGGGTTTTAAAAACATTTCAGTAGCACTTCATTATGATAAGCAATGGATACCAAATGAGGAGACAAAGCCTTGTATATATAGCACTTCAAGGCTAACCTTTTGAATTCCCCTTTTCCTTCCAAAAAGAGATGCCCGAAAAAAGAATATTAAATTATAATTTTAAAACACCCTTTTACTCATCTTCTTAGGCATCCAAAAAGGCCTTAGCAATATTTAATTTTTTAAAATGTTTAATTCTCCAAATGGGGCGTCCAACTTGAGTTCCCCTTTTAAAAACAACTTAAGTCATTCGCCTAGGCAAGGGGTCCAAAAAGAACATTAAAAATATATTATGACTTAAATCATCAAAGTTGCCAAAATGGGTTCCAAAGTGTTGAAGACCAAACTGCCAATTTTGCTCTGCTAGAAATAGAACTACACTGAACTGCTGAACTGTTGCCAAGAATAACACTACTAGAAATAACACTTACTAAAAATAGCATACTGCTAAAAATAGTAAGTGACTCCAAACTCATTTTAAGCACAAACTGGGCAACCATTGCAATTTACTAAAAATAGTAAGTCCAAAAAAGTCACCTGATGTAGATGCATGTTACACCATTTTGAAGCTCTCTGAAAACCTAGAAAGACCCAGAAACCAAATTGCAAAAACCCTGTGTGCAAACACCTGAAAGCACATAAGAAACCCCCTCAAAATAGGAAACACTAATTTCCACTTTCGACTAGCCTACGAGCCTCCAGGATAGGCTAGCGGTCATCATAAGAGACTATTGCCGAGAAGGGAACATTATAGTCTGCCCTGGCCAATATAGTCTGCCCTGGCCGAGATTGCTTGTCCTCAAGCAATCACAAGTTTGGATGCTGCAAAATTTGCTCACATTCCCAAGTAGCATCCTCAATCAACAAGTTCCTCCATTTCACCAAGTACTTTCTGTTTGACCTCTTCCTCAAAGAGCTCTCTTGAACATCAATGATCTCGTTCGGAATCAAAACCAACTGTCCTTCGTCCAATGGAGGTAACTCTTAAGTAGCAACAACATTGTGCCCAAGCACCTTCTTGAGGCATGATAGATGGAAGATGTTATGCACCTTGCTACTTGCTGGTAGCTCTATCTTGTAAGTCACTTCTCTGATCCGCCTAATGATTCTGAAAAGTCGATAGAAACGTGGCTTAAGCTTCTCCATTCCACTCTTCTTGAGAGTAGATTGTCTATAAGGTGGGAGTCTCAAATATACCATGTCACCAACCTAAAATGTTCGCTCAACACGCTGTTGATCAACATACAACTTCTGCTGATTCTGTGCATGGTGGAGATTATCTTTCCATGTTCTCAAAATGTCCTAACTCTGCTGCAACATATCGCTCGCTTGAAAGGCTCTACTATCACCAAACACCAAGTCCACGAAGCTAGGAGCCTCGTAACCATACAGAGCCAAGAATGGAGATATTTTGATCGACATGTGGTAGGAAGAGTTGTAGCAATACTGTCCCAAATGAAGCCATTTCACCCATGCTTTTTGCTGACCTGACACATAATTTCTGAGGTAGCCTTCCAACCATTTATTCACAATCTTCGTATGGCGATTAGTCTGTGGATGATAACTAGTGCTTGGAGTGAGCACTGTACCAGTTAATCTGAAAATCTTTTGCCAAAAAGCACTTAGGAACTTGCTGTCCCTATCACTCGCAATGTTTTTTGGAAACCCATGCAGTCGAAACACCTCTTGGAAGAACAATTCAGCGAGTTGAGTTGCTGTGAATGAGTTGGTAATGGCGAAGAAATGAGCAAACTTCGTCAATCTATCCACATTAACATAGATGCAATCTCTCCCTTGCACCTTTGGCAACCCCGTGATGAAATCCATCGAGATAGTTTCCCATTTCTAATTAGGAATTGGTAGAGGCTGCAACAAACTAGCTGGAAAAGTGTGCTCATTTTTATTCATTTGGCAAATTTGACACTCTCTGATGTAGCCTGAGACCTCAACTTTCAGCCCTTTCCATGAAATTTTTTCATGGATCTACCTATATGTTTTGAAATACCCTTGATGACCAGCCAAGGGAATGTCATGGAATGATTGCAAAATCTTCTTTTTAAGCTTTGATTCGGGCACCAAGAAGATTCTAAACTTATAACGTATCAACCCATCAACCAACTGATACCTCTCATCGTGCAAAGTGCCCTCAACAATGCTGGTTGCAAACTGATTTTTAGCATAATTAGCAATGATTTGCTCTTTCAAATCAACAGTTATCTCGATTAGAGAGCTCAAATGGGGTCTCCTAGATAGAGCATCAGCCACAATGTTATTCTCCCCTTTGACATACTCGATGTCAAAGTCGTAAGCTTGTAGCTTACTCACCCACTTCTGCTGCCTCTTATTCAAATCCTTTTGATGCATGAAGTGCTTAAGACTGTTATGATCAGTCTTCACCACGAACTTGCTCCCAATGAAGTATTGTTTGAACTTGGCCAATGCGAGCATGATTGCAAGCATCTCCTTATCATAGATTGAATATGTTCTTTCAACACCCCTTAATTTTTTGCTTTCAAAAACAATGGGATGCTTGTCTTGCATTAAAACTGCTCCAACTCCTTCTCCTGAAGTGTCACACTGCAATTCAAATGGCTTAGAGAAGTCGGGTATAGCTAGCACTGGATAGGAACTCACTGTAAGAGACCAGGTGTCTCTAACTTCTGGAAACTTATGCTGAATAACTAGGGTTTGTAATTTTTATAAATTTTCTCAATTATTACCAGGCAAAAAATATGCATGCGAGAAATTAATAATTTCTGAAAGATAACATGCACAGATATACAATTGGAAACAAAGATAAATGCTGGAAATCAAAGCTTTACTGATATTGCATTATTCTTGAAAAATTTACAAAGAAGATACCTGGAAACAATCTTTTGAACTTGAAAGATGCTGAAACCCTTATTCCAAATCTCTCCGGCAAGACTAAAGCAATAAATCTGATGAAGCATAGACTTGACTTCTGGATGAAGCCAATAGAGAGCACCTTCAGCTGATATTCCACAACCTCAGAATGCTGATACAATGGAAAGTCTTCGTTCTCCAAAGCCGATACGCTGGCAGAAACCCTCAGGCTCCCTTCCCCGAACGCCAATGAGAAATTATCAAACAAATATCCAATAATCAATTCTGAATCTCCAAATGAGCCCCTTAAGATTCTTTTATACTTTTCCTGGAGGAACTCATACACTTTTCTCACCAATGTGGGATTAAAAGATAATAGGCCAATCCCCTCCAATTTGCCTTTTAAATCATTTTAAAATAATATAATATTCACACTTTGGAATATTAAAATATGTCCTTGAAATTGGCACCCAAGTAATTAATTAAAATGGCCCCCTTTTTAATGATGAATGGACCCTCAAGTCATAAAGTGCAAATATAATATTATAATATAATATTAAAATATTAATTATTATTAAAGTCACCTTTAATAATAATTAAACGTTATAACTTAGGCAAAACTCCTTATTTCACCAACTCAATTGAATTTGGGAATCGACACTGCCAACATGTGAACTTTAGGTGCCCTGCTATAAATAGAATTGCTTGCCGGCTGACTTACTATAAATAGTAAGTATGTGAAACTAAGTCAATTGAAGGCTAAGCTTGAACCCACACAAGACGCTGAAGGAGAAATTCCTCTGATCACCGCCAAAAGAGACCCTCTAACCAGACATATTAGCCTACGAGGGCTAGGAATAGGCTAAATCCCCGAAACTCTGATGCTCGCAAAATTGGGGACATTACACTCACGAGCTGCTTGAACTTGTCAAACACAACTTGTGCTTTGTTTGTCCATACAAATGCCTCCTTCTTAGTGAGATTAGTAAGAGGGGCAGCCATATGTGAATAGCCCTTCACATATCTTTTGTAGAAGCCACATAAACCCAAGAACCCCTTCAAATGTGACACATTCTCTGGAGGAGGTGCCATGTCCCCTTTTTGATAGACACCTTGAGGAGTATCTAGCTTTATTTATTCCCAAAAGCTAAACAGGAGAAATAAGGGAGTAAGTATTAAATTAATTGTTTATAACTTTATTTCAATAAAGTGAAATTAAAAGATGACTTTATATTTAATTAATTTAATAAAGTGACTTAAAATAAATATTATATCATAAAGTCACTTAAGTAATAAAATAATATTATTTCTAGAAGCTTCTTGAAAAGTGATTGAGAAAACTTTATAAGGAGTTGTCGGCTTAGCATTTGGGCATGCTTGATTTTGGAATTCATTTCTCATTACCAATTTGGTAAAGAAGCTTGAATGCTTTGCTTGCTCGAGGGTTTGAAGACTGTAGAGTACCAGGTTCGGTTGTGAAAGATCAACCCTAGCTGAAGTTGTGGATGAATCCATCTAGGGTTTCTACAGGTGCTTCATTGGAGACTTTGACAGGTGCAATAGCTGATGCATTATTGCCCTAGCTGAATCGGTGTGATAGCCAGTTTATTATCACATCTTCATCATTGCAACAGCTGAGGTATTGTTGCAATTAGTCTTGAAAGGTTGGAGATTCGCAGTAGTTGTTGTATTGCTGCAATCATCATTGGAAGGAGTTGTTCATGCTAAATCGATATTAGCAAAATTTAATGGTCATAAGACCAAGTTTTGGTAGAGCTGAGAATTTCATTATTTTCAGACTCTTATTGAATATTTTAAGTCAAATCAGAAATTCGATTTTGAAGAAGTCATTTATAGAATTTCGGTGAATTAAGGAATCTGATTTTGGTGGAGATATTTGCAAAATTTTGAAAAATTAAGACAAATTTTAGGAAAAGATCTTTGCAAAAGTATAAAGATAATAAACCACCTGGCAAGCACACAACTCACTTAGCAGTCACAAAAGGACAAGTCAAATACCAACAAGAAAGAGGTAAAGACAATTAGACTCTCTTTATCGGGTCCTACTTGAGGAGGCGCTCTTATTTGAAGCTGATTCTATCATAAGGAAATTCGATCATTGAAAGACTGACGCACAGCTGGATCTTGTCTCATTTGACAAAGACAAAAATAAATGGAGAGAAAATTATATAGAATATCTTGAGGATGACTTCACTTGCTGGGAAGACGTATTGGCGCCGCTTCTCAAACAGAGTCAATTCGCCTTTAATATATGTATCATTTCGATTTTGGAATATAGTCATCCCCTTCATTGCAATTTGGAAAAGAAGACAAACATCGTGGTTTTTGAGGAAAAGCTGGGCACTATATTTTGAAGAAGCCGACAAAAATAAGCATACATTAGAATAGCCGATTTCATATATTTCCAATCATCGAGCCATTGAGGTGAGTTGGCTTAGTCGTTGGGAGTCAAGTTTATGCGTGGCCTTCACCAAGACAAGAATGAGCCGCTTTATCTAGAGATTGTCGAGTTTTGAAAAGATAAAGAGACTGACACATAAAGACAGTGCTTGATTTTGCTGAAGACATCATTTGCTGGAAACAAATATTGTTGAGGTTCTTCACAGCAAATAAGGAGCATCGGCGCTGCTTGGAGAAGTCATTTTGGAGAAATTCTTTGCTCAAGTTCTTTATTATTTATTGCATTTGAGTCTAGTTGTTAGGGAATGAAGTCACTGTCAGCAGATTGTAAATGAAAAACATATGATAAACTTAGTTGTGATTTCATTGTATTGATTTGGGTTGGGAATGCATCCGTATTATTGCAAATCAATGTCAAGGAATGTAATTAGTCACAATCAGCAATATACATGAGCTTGGGGTTTGCATAATAACTGTTTGACATAATGTCTTCGAGCTGTATATGTCAAGTAATTTCATTTTCAGTCATCTTATGATCTTTGGAAAATCAAAATATATCTTGCACTTCATATTCAATTGCATTTCAGTCCTTTGCATATTTAGTTTCATACATTCATGATCAGTTTATGAGAAAAAACAAAGAAACATCATTTATTAAGGAGGTTACAAGCAAACTGTTTGACAAAATTCTTGAGAGTCCAAAGCAGCAAATTAAGTTGAAATTTTGCAAGGGCTCTTATAGGAGGCCAATCCAAGATAGCCTTGATCTTTTTAGGGTCAACTCTAACTCCCTTAGAGCTGATGATATGCTGAAGGTAGAGCAGCTCAATCATTCAAAATTCACATTTGGACTCTTTAGCGAACAAACATTCAGACTCCAAAATATTAAGCACTTCCTCCACGTGCTTGAGGTGCTCTTCCCATGACTTGCTAAAAATATTAAAAGTCACTTTATAAAGATGATTTAATGAAATATTTTAAGCGGGAAATTAAAAAGTCCCTTCAAGAGAGTTCCATGGGAAAATATTTTACTTGCTTTGAATATTTCGTAATTATCAAGGCCTTAGAAATGCGATGCTCTTGAAAGGTGTCATGTCCCTTTCTAGTTGACATCTCTCCGAGCACAGGATTAGCCTATTATACGACCCTCGTAGGCTGATAGATTGGATAGAGGGTCATGTTGGAGCTTGGCTCAGCTTCAGTTGGCAGTACTTGATCGGTTGGCTTTCGTTCGGGCTCATTCGGACACTTCTAGCCCGAGTTGCTATTTTTTGCAGTTATTCAGCACTTAGCGTGGGACCCCTGCTATTTTTAGCAGTATGGATTGATATCGTTCAGAATCACTTCAGTGTTCGTCAGCTTCAGACGGCTCGTGCATCAGATGAATAATGAGAGAGATATTAATATTTAATTGAATTAATTAAATATTAATTAATTGGAGTTTATAATATAAAGTTATAATATTTTATTATAACTTAAGTGATTTCAGTGAAGGGGTCGCCCATCATCATAAAGGGGCCATTTGTTGATTATATTTTATTATAAAAATTTGGCTGAAGACTATTGAAGAATTAAATGTGAAAGTTCGAATTATTTTAATATTCCCTATTTTTAAGGAAATCACACTTTTCAAGAGATATATGGTTTTGCATTGGAATTCGAGCCATTATGTGATATTGAGTTATTGAAAATTGATCAAGTTTGGTTTGAGCACAGAAACTTAGGGTTTCAGTCTCGAATGCATTGGGGAACGAGCCATCTCCAGTGAGAGCGATTCAGAGGGTGTGAAATAACATCTGATTTATTGCCAGCACAGAGGTTTCTTCATCCAGAAGAGATCATAGAACTTCACAGATCATTCATTGTCAGAGTTTTGATTCAGGGTTTCATTCAGAGAGCATCTTTCAGTTAGGCGCATATATCTTTGGGATCTGAAGACACAGAGGAGGGCCGTACTATCATTAATTGCTGTTGCTGCTGTCAGCCGTACTTGTACAGCAGGGCCGTACCATCTCCTAGAGCCGTACTTCTTCTTTCAAGAGAAACGCCTTCTCTTTTGGCATTGAAACATCATTGCATTGGGCGCAGGCACTTCAGGAGTCTTCTGCCAGCATCTGTCAGAAGGAGAAAGCATATACATTGGGAGCCGTGCCTTTTACTTCAGCATCTGGTGACTACAATCAGCAAAAACCAGGTTTTCAAATAATATTGTTTCTATATTGCATGCTATCAGATCTACATTTTAATCATTACAAAAGGCTAAATAATAGACTGGCATCAGTATTTACATCGAATACTATTGTTATCAGAGTTGATTTATTTTTATTGAATTTATTTTCAATTCTTTGCAAAAATCGCAATTTTCTTTTATTGCACAAAAACCCAAAAAAACATTCAAAACGAAAAAACAAACAAAAAAACATCAG
>VDFB02293684.1:0-28052 GCA_007258455.2 Sequoia sempervirens
TAAGACATGTGTAAGCCATTAATGTATATTAATATATGATTTTATGGTTGTATATATATGAATGCATATAATTCATTATATTTTGGTTTATACTAATTGCATATCTAAGTTCACCCTTTTTTTTGCATCACACCAATGTTTACTATATATAATAGAATATTAATCCTTTGACTCTGATTAAGGTTTTCCTATCAACAAGGGTCATGGGTGATCTTCAGTTAGAATATATTTATCGTGATGCCATGTGTACCTAGGTATCATGGCTCAATGATATCTTTCACAATGATTTAGATTCATCACTCAGTGATGGATAATATTTTGTAGTGGTTTTTGGTATCATGGAGGAGTTATTGGATTTTGTTACTATTACAGTGAGAATTCTTTGAAATATTTAGTTCTATTGACAAGAGATGATTATTTTCATATGGTTTGGATATGTTGACATCTTGTTACCATGGAGGACTCTTGGAGTCTTTTGTTAAGGTGTTGGTGTAAACAAACATTTTGGCACCCTAGGTTTCTCTTGCACTTCTAGGATCTTTCACCTAAAAGGAGAGAAATAGGCCAAAATGGGCAATGTCTACATTCAAAGATTAATGGAAAATGGATGGAATATGTTTGAATAAGCTGATCTAAATGCAGAAAAATAATGAAAGCTATTGATTATTGGATGGAAACTAAAGAAATGTAAGATGTTTGAAAACACATTGTGATATGTGAAAGCACCTAGAAATGAATGCAAATAGTAACAAAAATGGATGAAACTAAATGTGTGCACCTGAGATCTTTTTGGAGGCTAGAAATGACTTCTAAAATGTTGTTGATGCTAAAAATTTGGCCTACTGGGACTCATTCGCCATTCTAGACGAATTAGTCCCAGATCTGGGAAACTGTTCCGGAGCCCGTTTCAGACAAATGGGTATCCAAAACTACAGAAAACCTTTTTTCAGGCCTGATAGTGGGAATCATTTTCCACTAGTGGTGAATTATTCCACTTTTGAATTTCTGAAAATCCAAAAGAGGAAATTGAAGCCCTCGATCTGCTTTTTGGTTCCTAATAGGTGTCTGCCTTCGAAAGTCTGATTTCTGGCACTAAAAGTGACTTTTAGTTGATATTTTGACTTGGTCAACAAGGAGATGTCTTCAAAAACTTTGCAACTTTATCTTTAATGATTTCCAAGCCTTCAATATGCCTAAATTTGCAAACAGACAAGAAGAGAAGGAAAAATGTTGGATGTTAGGACATGGGGGTTTGGCCTTGGTCAAACCCCTTTATAGGTAATTAAACCAAAATAGAGAAAGAATGTAATGAAGCATGAAAAAATGGGTTTAATACCTTTCCATGATGTTTGATCTTGAATTTTTGGAACAAAAGATGAAGATTTTTCCCTTGAATGTCTGAAGAATGATCTTGAATGACTTAGAGTGATAAAAACCTAGTTAGCTTGACTTGAGAAGGAAGAAAAATGATGAATGAGTTGTGAATGAGTTCAAAGATGTAAATAAGGGTTTAGATACTTGTATTTATACGCAATCCAAAATAAGGGTTTAGATACTTGTATTTATAGGCAATCCACCTTATTTTCCTGTAAATTGGATCCCTAAGACTGACATGAAAGAAAATAAAACTTAAATTCCAAAATTTCCTGCTCAAAACTCAAAAATGACCCAAATGGGACTAATTCGCCACCTTGGGTGAATCAGTCCCACCTGGTAGGGACTCATTCACCTAGATGGGTGAATTAGTCCTAGAGGGGCCCTTTTGACAATTGGAATGTTGGGGAATGAGGAAATTGGGCTTATATGGTGTCTTTGTTGGTTATTTGATCAATTTATGCCTCGGGATGCACAATATCAGGTCATAGAGGCTTATTAATGATGATGTAAAGGGTGGATAAGGCCAAGGACACAAATTTCAATGTGAAAGTGTGATTAAATACACTTTACATCATTAAAATGAGGTCCACATAGCCTAGAAAGGCACAACATCCAATGTGAATGTGTAAGACACATTACAACACTAGATTACAGTCAAGTTTAATTTACAAGCCTTCTAGATTAATGTGATAATGCAATTAGATATATTTTACATTGTTGAATTAAGGTAAAACACTTTACAACACCTTCGCAAGACCATTTTATTCAGTTTGCAAGGGTCCAAGACCTAGTGTGGATGTGTAAAACACCTCACAACACCAAATCAAGGCCCCATTAAGTCCAATTTGTCATTAATTATTCCCAAATCAAGCAAGCAAAAAGGGATACTTTTTCTGTGTCCACAGTTGGTTATGATTTTCTAGTTTGATATATATGATCCTTGATTTAGAGAATGGATGATATTGTCCTATGGTGAAATATTGAGTATGCATTAGAGTTTTGGCATGATATAGGTGAGCTTGGGATAAAATATTTTGGTTAGATATACATGGTCCTATTTTGTGGATATGTAGACCATGATACCATGGAGAGTTCCTCATTTTTGTACCAATTGTATAGAGGGATATTTGGTGATGATTTGTGATATTATTCTAGTATTGAGTGTAGTGATCATTTTTTCTTGGATATTATGGGTATTGTAGTGTTTCACTTAGAGTTTATATGGCATGCTATTATTGGATGTGTGATCATGGCTATTTTATATAATCAATTGAAGCTAGGGATATCACTTTTTGTAGATCACATGTTGAGATGGTTACCCTCTAATGAAGTTTTAGTAGAATCTCATATGTCCTCATTAGAACTACATGTTTTTTAAACTTGACAAGAAGGATCTCCAAGTCATGTAACTTTGGATTAAGGTAGGCTTTATGTTTGAAGCCCCCCTACACATCATAAAAACATTTTGTAGGAGATGCAAGTAATTGGGACAAAGTTGTGTTGTTTAGGTAGAAAGGTAAATTACAAAATTTGCAAGTTATGCAAATTGGATTTATGTGAGTTTTAGAAAAAGACATGTTAATATTTCACAAAATTATTCAAATAATGTTATATAAATAGAGTTATTGGGCTATACAACTCATAAAAGCGATTACAACACAACCAAGAATGTGATTTATTTTTATTTTTAGATTTTTTTAATTTTTAATTTCTTAGAATTTTAGAATATTTTTGAAAGAAAGGAAGAAGAACACTAAGTTTTGCAAAATATAATAGAGGAAAAGTTTAAACTAACTTAGAAAATGCATGAACTCTCTAAATTATTCAATCTTTCCAATATTACCTCCTAGGTTAGCTGAAAGTTTGAAATGAAATTTTTTGAATTGTTTTATTATTATTTCAAGAGTATTTTTTTTGAATAACCTAGGAAAATGCTTTAAAAGTATGAAAATTAAATCAACTAGCTAAATCAAAGAGTTGAAAAGAAAGAAATATTGTTTAATGTTATAAAAATCAAATAATAAGAAACTAGCACCAAATAGAAAAGAGTGCATAGAGAGACAGTCTATGTAGAAAGATAAATCTATCTAGCCTAGATTCTTGCATGACATTTAGACATCTACATAGTGTGAATTTTTTTTTATGCTTTTTGAAAATTAACTTTCCAAAAAATATTTCTTAGCTTCCAAAACCAAGTTCAATTTGCAAACAAGTAAAGGTAGAAATTCCAATAACTTATAGGGATAACAAAGATAAGAAAAAAAATCTAAACTATGATTTAACTGAAATAAAATGATAAAGAAAGAGAAGAGAACAACAAACCTAGTTTTGATAAGGTGTTCCCAAAAATAACCTACAAGCTAAAATGAAGGAAAGTTTTGGGCTACAAAGGAGCTTGCCAAGAATGGTCAAGCATGTAGTTCAGTTTTCCAACATCAATGGGTAGCCAAGTGAAGAAATATTGATATAAATTATGTGATCCTATCCTATTTGTGACTAGGATTTGACATAGTAATAGAATGATAATGAGAGTGTTGAAAGTAAGGAAGTGATAACCCAAGTAGAAAAATGAATAAATATTGATATAAGGTGTGTGATAATATCCTATTTATAACTAGGAATTGAAAAAGTAATAACAAATGAAAGTAATATAAACTTAGAATAAAAATGAGAGTGTTGAGAGTAAGGAAGTGATAATCTAGGTGCCAAAGATAGCAACAACAAGACTACCATGATAAAATGAAATACAAAGTGAGAAGCTAGAAAAAGATAACAATATAAATCACCTTCTAATCTTGATGAGGTCAATCAAGGCAAGACTCTTGTTGATAGATACTACTAAACTTTTCAAGAATGTAATGGAAATTTAAATTCTTCACAAATAGTTCATAAAATGTTGGTAAAAGTGTTGGAAACAATGGTATAAAATAGTTGGTAAGAGTGTGGTAACTTGATATAATGAGAAATTGCAAGAGATGTTGAAGATAAATTTAAAAATAGAGAAAATGGAAGGAGATAAGGGAGATAGAGATCTATTTGGATTTATTCTAGAGTTCTTACCTACAAACTAGGTAGGTGATAGGTAAATAAATACTCAAAAACAACTAAAATTTTGAGAATTATCATGAGACATTTGTGTGACATATGAATGTCTACACATTGTACTAATGTCTAGATACTTCTTGCTCAACAAAGTTCCAAATAATAGGTTTGCATGGCATGCAGATGTCTAGATAGTTCTAGCTCAACAAAGATCCAAACACTAGGTTTGTTGACATGCAAATGTCTAGATAGTTCTAGCTCAACAAAGATCCAAACATTGGGGAATGACAAGACTATGATAATTGTAACATTAATTTTGAGAAAATAGACCATGGGAAGGTAGGCCTTAGCATCATGGGTGGAAAAAGGTTAAGTTAAAGGGTTTTAATGAACCTAAAAGCATGCTAAGGGAGATGGACACCAAAGTGATTCCAAAACCTAATAAAAAATTCTAAAGGGTATATGATATTTATATTATTATAGGAAATGAAACAATTACAAATATTCATTAGGATCACCCTCTTTCCTAATGAGATCTACATTATAACTCTCACAAGGCCCTACTATTGTTGCTCTTATTAAGGAGTGTCCTAACATGGGGCCTCTCATTGAACTATGTGCTCTTTATCCCTCCTCCTCTTATCATGACACTAGAAATTATTATCATTGTAGTACATGATGTGGAACTAGATTCCATGGAACCACATTGTGAGGAATCTCATGGTCTTCCCTGAGAGAAATATATACTATAGCCACTAAGGGAAAAATACCATTGGAATCTATCTAAATGTCTACAATAGTCTACCAATGGGATGGGTCTTGAGTGATGCCCTCTTATATATTTTTCAAAGTAACAACACCACCGCATAAGTATGAAACTATGTCATCCCCTTACCAATGATCAACCATGTCAATATAAGGATCTCAAATCATGTTATTAGCTCTCAAACTTATATAATTTTAGGTCATGGTATTAAAGTTCCCTAATCATGCCCACCTCATAATCTTCGAGGTTATGATATCTATGATCAACAATTGTCTATAATAGGGAATGATATGCTTAAGAATGTACCCATAATAAGGGATAGATGACTAAAATAGTAGAATTAACATCCTTACACATAAATCACAAAACAATCAAGCCAAGATATCAATGCCTCATACATAAACTCTACCTTAATATATTAAATGGTGGCATCCCAATTGTAAAGAAGAATGTGTGCCTTCTTGTCACTAGTTAACCTAGTGGTTTAGTTGGGCCTATAATATCCTTCTACAATGGAATAATAATTTAATGTGGAATTGAGATTAACATGCTTTCAATATCTAGATGGGCATATCTAAAGTGTGAGCCCCATATTACCATTTTCTCATCTAAAATAGCCTTATTCAAAGTGAAGTTGTCACCTTGGATGAAGACACTAAGGATGCAATGAACATCATATAGTGTAACATCCCACTCTCTGGCTATGTGTGGAAACTAGAAAGTGTTCCATTCTTACAACCTAATATATAATAATATCTTAGTAAACCCAACTAGACAAGTGAATCAATGAATCCTAGCTATTTATCTAAATAAGTAGACAATATAATCCTTTGATCCATGATATCAAGGTTATTTAAAAACCCTACAAGAAAACCCTACTTAGTGGCATCACTACACTAAACATAAGGGTCTTACAATGACAAGTTCTTAATATCTAAAAATACCTAAAAATCATAAGAACCCTTTAAATCCCAAAAAAAGAAATTTTAGGAAAATCTATTATAAAACTATAAGACTCAATTATCTCTCTTCATTCGCCAAGATATATTATAATTTTCCTAGGTGAATGAGTAACTACGAGAACCAAAAAATGCACCCCATGATCATCAACTTGCCAACCAACCCTTTGACCTAAGTAGATTTAAAAACATGTATGAAAGAACAAAATAATTTAGTGTCTACCCATCCTACCCAATAATGATTATTTTAAATAACCCATCCCAAATTTCATTAACGATAACTATTAGATCTAAGGTATACTAAAACCTAGGGAAATGAGAGTTTTTTTTTAAATGTTCACTTCTTGTTCCATCTATACTAGCACTTATACCATAATATTATAATCTTGCTAGCTCTCCATGGACTATTTTCATGTCCAAATTTTTGGTTTTTTTATCATAGCTCAAAATTCCCTTGAGCTCACTCAAACACAAGAATACAAATAAAACTATGAAAGCCCTATTTTATATAAATAGTAAGCTAATTCTTCTATAGGAATTTTTTAACATGAAAGTGATCCATGTAAGATGGAATAGTTATATTTTGGACTCCACAAAAGTTATGTCCTCTTATCTTTGGTTTGATAATTCTATAAATTTGAGCCAATTATTGATAAAGAATGCACAATGTCTTATAAATGGGTTTTATTTTGTAGGCTTTTGGTCAGCAAAAAAGAGTAAGAATGTCTTCCAAAGTATCCCTAAACCTACACAAATAGTGAGTAACCATTTTCATGCTATCATTTCACATTTTTATTTTGAAGCAACTTTATATCACATGTGATTTTTCAACTTGTGTTTACAAATTTGGATGTAGGAAATCAATAAAGGGTAAGTATAAGTAAGTTCAAAGGTCCCCATGCCACATTTTTGAGGTGGAACTAACTAAGTAGTATAAGATGCATTTCTTAATGTTACAACATTTATGTGTCTAAAAATAAATAACCATACATGACCGTCTAATTAAGATCCATAATCTAGCATATGATGCTATGTGACATGAAACCAATCAAAATCATAATCAATTTTTTGTTTCATAATGCATTATTAGCCTCTTATAATTCACTGTGTCACAAAAAATTCAACAAAAAAGTATTGACAACCTCTTTTTGAGAAAAAAAACCTTTATTTCTTTTTAAAATCATGACTTTATCCTCCATCAATTTTCACCAATATGTAATATTCCTTTGTAATTAATGCATTTATATGGTCCTATTCGTTTGTTTTCTAATGAGGTTGAAGAACTAAATTTTAATAATATGCTTTTTTTTGTGAAACATAGGTCTAATATTAAATAAGATGTACTAATATTTCATTTTGGCATCTCTAGATATGGAGTGTGGGATTTCATGAAGGGAATCTATGACAACTTTGAACAAGTGACATTTTTAATATGATTTTCTTATGGAAAAGAATAATTATGGGGCACTAATTTTGAGGATAAATCTTACATTTGCTATTTTATGTTGAAAGAACAACTCATGCAGTGTTGGAATTTGGGTGCCCAAGATTTCCCTTAGCATGTTAAAAAATGAGGTACTTGGTTTTCCATGAGATGAATTACATCTCTCATATTTTTTATATTGGTTTAGTTCTATGTTCATCTATTAAATCAAGGGTGAAAACCCTTGGGTCCAGAGATTGGAGGATGAAATTCCTTTAGCTTCATTTGGATAGTCTCATTAAAATATTATATGTGCATGTTGAAAGTTTTTTATTTTATTTATCAACAAGTATATTTTGGATTGGAAAAACATGCATGAAATATAATTATATTGATTTGTCTTCTCTAGCATAACTATATTTATGTATCTTTAATGTATTCCAAAAAATATAATAATAATATTTAGCACCGATATGATTATGAATGACTCATTTTGTTTGCACATGGTTTTATCTTTTTGCATTTGTTATTTAAATACATATAATGAATATTATTCATTTTCATATGATATTAGCTCACCCTTACAAGATCTTGGTTTAAAAAATGGTGAATAATCATATTTACATATCATATGCTCTCACCTCACTTTCATGAGATCTTGGTTATTAGAAAGTGATAAATATATTTTATATTAAAATTTGGTTGAAGTCATCACAATGGTATTAGAGCTAACTTCTTGCCTACCTATGAATCATGGAAAGTAATTAAAGATGTATGAAATATGAGTAAATAACCTATTTATTTCAAGTATTGTGATAAGTAGTTATATGTAGCAAGATAGAACATCATATTTATTGATAATGGAGAAAGAGAGAATGAAAAAATTATTGACTTAATTATAATAGATCCAAAACAAAATACCCACCACTATTCCTTTATAGAACCAGGGTTATAATAGAACATCACAAAGAGGAGAAAGCTCATTTTCAATAACTAGCTAGCAATGAGCTCCATCCCATAACTTACTAGTTTTATTTTTCTAGAGAAAGAAGAAAGACCTAAGCTGTCATGCCCATAATTTTCACTAGAAAAACCCAACAATTTTTTTTTTTAAACACATTAGTTAAGCTAATTATTACTCTAATAGTTTGAGGTGAGGGTTATAAGTAGGGTTGCACGCCACACACTACAACATGGGCACTACTTAACCCCAGTATGGAAGTTAGCTTAAGGATTTGATACACATCCGTTAGGCTAAATTGGGTTTACTGAAGGTGTAGTTTTCATCAAATTTGCCATGCCCACATCCTAATGTGGGTCTAGCACAATCACTGCAGTTTATTTGTTTTAATTAATTGTTATGATATTTCGATGAGTGTTTGAATTCATTTAACAAAGATGGAAGGTTTAATGGAAAACTTTAATCATATTTTGAAATTGAATTTCCCTTCCCAAATGTATTACAAACAATTTGTGATAATGGAAATTAAATACATGATCATAATTATAAGCCCATTTCATAAAAATAATTCACCATGAAATCTAAAATGATTAATAAGATAATCCACATTCTTAATTATTACGAATTATTTTATTTATCTAGAAATTCCAACTTTATATTTTTAAATCACTAAATTCTTTTTCCCTTGAAAGATAAATTTAAATCCCTAAGTGAATAAATTATTTAATAAAATAATATTAAAACTTCTAATTAAATTAACTTAACATTTTTAAGAAGTAAAAGAAACATTAGGGATATTTAATTCATCTCTCAAAAATTACATACATATTTTTTTTTATCTTTTAACCCTTAGCTTTTGTATTCTCTTCTTAAAGGAGATTATGGAAACCTAAATTCTTATAAAATGGGTGCAGCTTATACGTTTTTTTTTTTTTTTCGTTATATTTAAAAATAATAATAATTCTTCCTTGATCTCCACACGTTACAGGGAAAGTGGGATATGGTCAATTAAGGGAGCAATGGTCATATGACAGCTTAGGATATACACAACTGAGGAAGGAATGCAGCGCCTTAAAAGCAGTACCAAATTCATAAGGAAAACTTTTTCACAGTTACTGCGAAGACCATTATTTTAAAAAATAAATAAATTGTAATACAATAATTAAAATGAAATAAAACAGTTGGATTCAAATATTTAAATTTAATAATATGTAATCTATAATCACTATTTTATTATTAATAGCAATAAAGTAGATGACAAGAATAACTAACTCATTAAAGAAAGGTGGTTATTATTTCTGCTAATAATTATTTAACAACGTTAAAATTCAATTTTACTATTAACATTTTGGCTGCTCCAAAGCCAATAATTTAACAATGTTGAAACCTAATTTTTATATTAACCATATCATTATCGTTCCCCAGGATATTATAATTTTTTTATTACCATAAATTTTAATTTACTTCCATTGTTAATAATCAATTTGATCAATAAGATTTCCTTAATATTCTTATCAACTAATTTTGTCATTTACAAAGGTACTACTGTATATATTTTTTTTATTTTAATTTACCAATACAGAGACAATTGCATAGCTATTGGATCACATTTTATCTGCCGTACAATTTTAGAAGTGAGACATACATTTAGAGCATGACCATAGACTTCAACAGTATTATTATTCACTGAATATTATTAATCATTGAATAATACAAATAACCTTATCGCCGTTTGGTATGTTATTATTATTTAATTTTTTTTTTTTTAGTACCCCAATATAATGTAATATTGATATTACTCTTTTTATCATGACTAATACCTGTCAACCTCAAATATAAATAATTCCATTATTATATTGATAAGGATGCTTATTTTTAAGGCATGAAATTTAATTTGGGATGACTTCACTGATCTAATCTAAATTGTCATTTTTGTCTTTTTAACAATGGATAACAACCAAAGCGTTTACTTTCACGCCTGCTTTCCCATTGCCTCCTCATTGTCAGCAACTGAGTTTTTTTTTTTTTTGACTACAACTTCTTATTTTTTTTATTCCAATTTATAGATTGCTGCTTCTGCCCTATATGTAATAACTCACTGTTTTATTTCTAATATTTCTTTCCCCACCCGCGCCCACATGCTGCTGGAAAGATGATTTAATTTATAACATAATCACAATTGCCTTAAGTTGTTTGAATGAGTCGCTTCTATAATTTAATGTTGGGCGTACAGTTGCTGAGCTACTTTTCCCTATGTGCAGTTTAAGAAATATATACAATGTCTAAATAGCCGAGAAGCTAAGGGGAGAATCCTGGCACTTTTTATGCAGAGAGCTCCTGAGTGAAGTTTACGATATCATTATTACGCAACAGAATGCCCATCATTTCTTGTGGTGTGATTATTTCCAAAATAATTGTCAATCACAAATTTAAAATGTTAGGTACGCGAAGCGGGTGGATCACAACTGGTAAGTTTGGTGGTCATTTAATAGACATCAAGTACCTATTTCCACTGCCCAGGTGAAATGAATGACTACGTACAGACCAAAGGTGGGGTACCTGAGCGCAATTGAATGCTTGCGAATGTGCATCACGCTAAAATGTGGAAAAGTTATTGAGGCGCCGGCAAATCAGAGTTTTCAGATATTCACATCAATGACAGAGATCTCTTAATGCCTGACTTATGTTTAAAGCTATTGATTCTCAACATCATGTGCGCAAGAGCTTGTTATCTTTGTTATTACACGCAATAGATAGGATTATTTATCACTGGAACGAATGCCTGAGGCTATCTACAGATAGAAGAATGTCTTGCATGGATAACCCAAAATGGGATTTGCATCAATATTTAACCAGGTGCTTCAATAGATACAACCCGAAGCTTAAATACGGGTATAGTAATAATTTTTTGACTTGGTTGAGGAGATCGAGCGCTTTCAATCCTCTCTTTGTAGCAAAAGTAGGATTTGGCTGGTGATCTTGCAAAGAGGCATTTTGTTTTTTTAATTTTTATTTTTGATTGACTTGTCGCTTGCCCAGGTCTTTCCTACTCTTCTGGCTAAGTTGGGTAGCCTGAGGTTGGGATGGCATAGGGCATCGAAATACTTAACTCACAACACTTCCTATAGTTTCATCTTAGCATTTACGTACAATGCAGGTTCGGTGATTACAGTGCCAGTTATGTATCCATTGCTTAACTCTTGCTAATGCCTGATTAAACTCTGGGTTCCCACAAGGATGGACTGCCTGGCATTGTATATTTTCCCTCTTATCAAGTTTGGACAACAAAGTGATCCAGTTGGGGGAAAACTCCCCTCTTCCACAGTCGCAGCCAACATGGCTTGACCTATACACAGCTGCTCTTTCGTTTTTTTTTCAATATATATTTTATTTATTTATTTATTTTTATTTTTTTCTGTAAGCTTAGATCCTATTCAACATTTGGTTTCTTTTACTTTACTTTTATTTTACTTTATGTATGTTCCATAAAAATAACACCAATACTTGTAAATTCTATAGACTGTATACACCTTCAAGGTGTATCATTGTTATTCAAATTCTGATTAGGTGCATATAAAGGAGAGAGCTCGTGTATTTTTCAAGTTTGCACAGTCTTATTTATTTGTCCAGCTCTTATATTTGTTTCTAAAATGACTTACACAAATATTATGCACTATTCATATTCTCTTAGATTGAAAAGAATTACAAAACAAATTCATTGCCTGAACTTTAAAAAAAAATACTTTACCACAGCAGAATATATTACACCATACAATGCAATAACCATTTCTTCACCCTATTATGTTTTCTTTTTTTTTCTCTTTTATGCATCCCTCCATCATTTAAACAAAATACATTTCTTTACTACTGCAATAATTACATCCTATAACCATTCCACTATATAACAAATTTACTATATTTCCTTAATGGATTTTGAAGAAAGTATTTTGCTAGAACTGGCAAGTGTGCTTGTCTTCCTTGTGGCAGCAAAATGAAAGAAATTTTGCAACTACATTCAGTATTTAGAACTCCTATGGACAATACACAAGGAATAAGGCTTACTCTTTCCCAATTCATTTTATGCTACAACAATCGCTAGCTTCCCATATTATAGCAAATTTTAATGAATACAATGAATGACATACAACTAAACCAAGCTTGCTCTCCACCCTACCATTATGGCATCATGGAGCCTCATGGGCTCTAGCCATACCCCCGAGCAAGGAATTCTTTCAGCCCCCACAATGATCAATGGAGTCTTTTCTCATTTTATTTTTTTTTAAAAAAATTCAAAGGAACAAACTAACATATCACAATTTACATGCATCTAGTTTTTCTACTTTCTGGTTTCAACATGAACCACACAATAGGTCACCTTCTTACAACCAAGAAACAAGGAAAATGGGAAGGAATAACTTATCTTTCCTTTTAGGTGAAGAGATTGAAATCTTTTATCCATCTTTTCTCTCTAAACCAAACCATCTTCATCACTATCTTGCCAAAGAGATGGACTCCTCTTCTTTTCTCATTCTTTCTACCATCTTCATTCAAGTTCTCCAAGAGGAGAAGTGGGTAACACCCTACTCATCTTCATATCTAACTATATAGGAGTTTCAACTTGCAACCTTTTGGATGGGGAGGTGTGGAGTGTACCTCCCTTCTTCAATGGGAGTCTTTTCTCATTAAAGAGGCAACATGCACTTGGACAACCCCCAAATCTTTTCACCCCCCATTCCTCTCCTCAAAATTCGTCATTCTTCATTATGAGGACTTTTCAAGAGTCAAATCATGTCCTTGGGACCCTATTGCATGCCCACTTGACCCCTACCACTAAGGTATAGACCCTAGGATGTTTATTTATGTATCCCAACCAAGTAAATTGACCAACAACCCTCTTTAAAGACCCACTTAAAGATCCATCCGAGTTTCACACTTGGGTAAGGGTTCCCAACTCCTAACCCACATAATTAATAATTCTCACAAACCAAAATAATTTATACCTTTAATATCAACCTTCACCTCTTGATCTATCAACATATTAACTTTATATCCTCAAGAAGATGTCTTTTGATTTTCTCTTGATGGTCCTCCCTTCTCATGCTAACACTGCTACCTTCCTGCACATTACCGACACGATCATAAGTAACATTGTATATCACATTAATCTATTAGCTGAATATTCTAAACTTTAACCATATAATAATCCATTTAAATCTCAATTTGTATTCCATAGTCTACTAGTGTATTCCATCTTCATGGTAGTGACAATAGAACATAATGTCAAAATGAAATTACAAGGATTTTTCCAAAAGATCACCTTATTTATCATCCACAATATATCTAATCATCAATTTAAGAAAATCATATCACAAATTAGGTTTAGCATTAATCGTGTGAAGCGGTCTTGGAACCTATGACTACTTGCATAGAGGATCTTAATAAGCTTTGTGAATAATATCAAGGAAATTTAAAGACTTGAAAGCCACTATATATTTTTTCAATTACTTGGAGAATCTAAGAGTTTCCAACATAAAAGTGTCTAGATGGTCAATTGGAATAATAATAAGAAATAGTTTAAGTAAAGGGTGAAAAAATAAATACACTCATTGCTATTGATAACAACAATATATTTTGCTAGGCTTGGTTAAAAAGTTTGTGGGCCTACTTCCCACTCAACCTTGTGATAGAAGAATATTCCATCTAGTTTCCACATTACATTTGTAGTGTGTTGCCTATCATTGTTGGAACCATGGTCTAGTCACACAAGGGCATGAACTTATATGTAAAAATTTGATGATTTTAACCAAATTATATTGCATATATTTGAGAAAAAGGATGACAAAGATTATTTAAGATACATTTCTAAAATAAAAAAATAAACCTCAATAGATACAAATGTAGTTAAAACTTATCAAGTTATATTTATGGTAGCTAATGTATTAGAAAATAATATCACTTTTCTATTTTTTGATGGTGCATATGAACCACTCAAGGATTTAGTTAAGGACTTTCCACCATCATTGCTTTAAGAAGCTATTAAAAGGGCTTTGAAACTTGAGTTGTCATAATACTAGGGAAAAAAATTTCTTCTCAACCAATACCACCCACTCATAATACTGGGGAGTTATTTGAGTAGTATATATAATGCTTATTGATAATGAGGCTGATGTTAGGGCATCTGTCTTGCCATCTTTGTTGTCATTTTGTAAAAAAAATAATTTTGGTTTGTTTTGGGTCACTAAGGTCAATTTGGACCATTTAAGGTTATTTGGGGTCATGTTGGTTTAGTTTTGGGTGATTAGGTGCAAAGTTGTAAAAAAATGCAAAAGTTGTCAAAAGTTGCAAAAACTTGTCAATGTTGTCAAATGTAGTTTTGAAAAGTTGGTTAATGGGAGTTAGGTGTCAGTTTGGCAGTCACAAAAGGTTTTCATTTTTATGTAAGGGATGTATTCTCATGCCAAGTTGGTAGATGAAGTGATGGAATGAAAGAAGATCAGTTTTTTCATGTTTTTCCTCATGTTTTCTGTGTGCAATAGTCTGTAATTCACGTTGTAAAAACTAGTATAGATTGGTACAGCCATGAAAATAGTTGGATAAGTTGAAGAATCCTATACTCTTCCAAATTATTTTGATTTGGTGAATTTTCATTATGTTTTGCAAAAGTTATAACATTTTTAGTGTCAATAGTTGCATATTTTCACTGTTTTGCAACAAGAAAACATGTTTGTATGGATTTGTACGATCTGGTACGATTAGTGCAGTAATTGGAAAAGTTAAGGATATGTTTCATGGTTCAAATTATTTTTCTTTGTTCTCATTTGGAGCTAATTTGAGAAAGTTATAGCAAAAATGCTCTAGATGGTCATGTTTAGAAATTAGAGTTTCCAATTTGATAAGAAAATCCTTTCTCTCAATTGGCATAGTAGAAAATTCTAAAATTCTCACAAAAGTTTTGTTTTTACATATTCTAATGGTTTCCAAGATATTAGGCCAATACCTTTCGGCGACAAGGAGTTATTAATGTATGTGTTCTAATTTGCATGAAAATTATCTTGAAACCCTAGCTACTTGAGGGTTCAATGAAATCTATGTTTTTTTGCATTACGATTGGTTGGTAAATCATTAATATGTGTTGTAAGAGGATTGAACATCCCAAGAAATCCTTCATCACATGTGTTGTTTTTTCTTGTTGAATGCCATACATTGTTTGAATAGTCCAAGAGAAATGTGCCTAAAATGAACTAGAGTGCAACTAGTCCTTGTTTGTGATAAATCATTGGATCAAATGTGTCAAGTGATTTGTGTTTGATTCCTTTCTTTGCATCAATTTTGGTACCAAATCCAAAATATCTGGGCAAGGAAAGTTTCAAAATTTTGTGTATTATTTTTGACAAGTTGAAGTGAAGAACTTGGATGCCAAAAGACTAGGTAGTGAGGAAAAGGAAAGAAGACCTAGGTGAGGTATCACAAAGACAAGAAGATGCAGCAGCAAGATAAGAAAGAAAGCCTCAAAAAGAAGGAAAATATGAAAGACAATAGGATAAGCCAAATTGCAGAGTTTGATAGAGCAATGGACGAGTTTGAAACACGTATTAAGCTTGTATTACAACAGTGTGTTGAGGAAACATATCAAGAAAATTGTTGGCATTGGCCAATGAGAAAGAAGGTGAAATGGCCCATAAAAGTGATTATTCAAAAAAGGAGAAGGCAAAGGCTTTGAAAATTGAAGATGAACCAAAGTTTCATGAAGCCTTGGAGAATGCTACAGTAGAAGGAAATGAAGCATACAAAAGGAGGAGTTTGCAAGCAATGAAGTTAGGGAAGAAAGAAAATCCATGCAATAGGCCATTGAATAGGTAAATGGAAGAAAAAATATTAGTTTTGATCAAGTATATGAAAAAGAGAATGTAGTTATACAGGTTGATAGGGAGAAGAGCAAAGAGTGGTTGGTCAAGAACATGAAAGAGGTAGAGGAAAATGGTGTTGCAGGGCATAATAATGAGGAAAAACTTCAAAAGAGGATAAGATATGCATGAAAGGTCAACAATAATGACCAAGAGATCATGATTGAACCATCCAAGGATGAAAAGGTGATCTTGTAGCATGATAGTCCAAGACAACAAACTAAAAATTATGAAGAAGAGCCCAAGAAGATTGAAAGATGTCCAAGAGAAACTTGGAAGAACCTTGAGGAGAACACACAAAAGATTAAAGGTGTAGACCAAGGAGAAAGTGAAGAGGAGGAAGAAATGGACAACAG
Organism: Sequoia sempervirens; assembly: GCA_007258455.2. Taxonomy (NCBI): domain Eukaryota; kingdom Viridiplantae; phylum Streptophyta; class Pinopsida; order Cupressales; family Cupressaceae; genus Sequoia; species Sequoia sempervirens. The sequence continues at coordinate 16,789 of VDFB02293684.1, forward strand.
CAATGGGGTGTATGGCAAAGCAATAGAATCTTGGAGTCTTCAAGTAGAGAAGTTGATAAGCAAGAGAAGATGCAAGAAGAAAGAGAGGAAGAAAAGAGTGCGAACAAAGACACAAGGAGCAGATCGATCCAAGCATGGAGAATATCAAGAGGAGGTTAGAGGAAAATTACAACTACAACAGAATTGGAGGAAGTGAAAAAAGTAGATGATCACTATTTGAGGTGGACCTCAAATTTCTTTTCCTCGGGAGTATGATGCTGGGGCATCCATCTTGCCATCCTTGTTGTCATTTTGTAAAACTTTGAATTTTGGTTTGTTTTGGGTCAATAAGGTCAATTTGGACCATTTAAGGTCATTTGGGGTCATGTTGGATTAGTTTTGGGTGATTAGGTGCAAAGTTGTCAAAAAATGCAAAAGTTGTCAAAAGTTGCAAAAACTTGTCAATGTTGTCAAATGCAATTTTGCAAAGTTGGTTAATGGGAGTTAGGTTTCAGTTTGGCAGTTTTTAAAGGTTTTCATTTTGATGTAAGGGATGTATTATCATGCCAAGTTGGTGGAGGAAGTGATGGAATGGAAGAAGATCAATTTTTGCACATTTTTCCTTGTGTTTTATGTGTGCAACAATATGTAATTCACGTTGTACAGCCTAGTACAGATTGGTATGACCATGAAACTATTTGGATAAGTTGAATAATCCTTTACTCTTCTGAATTATTTTGATTTAGTGAATTTTCATTACATTTTGCAAAAGTTATAGCATTTTTAGTGTCAATAGTTGCATATTTTCACTGTTTTGCAGACAAAAACATGTTTGTACAGATTTTTACGACCTGGTACAACTGGCCCAATCATTGGAAAAGTTAGGGATATATTTCATGGTTCAAATTATTTTGGTTTGGTCTCATTTGGGGTTAATTTGAGAAAGTTATGGAAAAAATGCTCTAGATGGTCATGTTCAGAAATTAGGGTTTCCAATTTGATAAAAAAATTCATTTCTCTTAATTCGCATAGTGGAAAATGCTAAAATTTTCAGAAAAGTTATGTTTTTACATATTTTAATGGCTTCCAAGATATTAGGCTGATATCTTTCGGCCACAAGGAGTTATTAATGTCTGTGTGTTCTAATTTGCATGAAAACTGTCTTGAAACCCTAGCTACTCGAGGGTTCAATAAAATCTATGCTTTTCTAGATTATCATTGGTTGGGAAATCATTAATCTGTGTTGTAAGAGGACTGAAAAGACCAATAAATCCTTCATCATTTTGTTTGTTCTTGTTGAATTCCATACATTTTTTGAACAGTCTAAGAGCAATGTGCCTAAAATGAACTAAAGTGCAACTAGTCCTTGTTTGTGATGAATCATTGGATCAAATGTGTCAAGTGATTTGTGTTTGAGCCCTTGCTCTGCATCATTTTTGGTATCAATGACCAAAGATCTAAGCAAGGGAAGTTTTGAAAGTTTTTGTATTGTTTTCTACAAGTTGAAGTGAAGAACCTGGATGCCAAAAGACTAGGTAGTGAGGAAAAGGAAAGAAGACCTAGGTGATGTATCACGAAGACAAGAAGATGCAACAACAAGATAAGAAAGAAAGCCTCAAAAAGAAGGACAAGATGAAAGACAACAGGATAAGACAAGTTGCAAATTTTGATAGAGCAATGGACGAGTTTGAAACTCGCATTAAGCTTGTATTACAACAATGTGTTGAGGAAGCATATCAAGAAATTTTTTGGCATTGGCCAATGAGAAAGAAGGTGGCCCATAAAAGTGATTATTCAGAAAAGAAGAAGGCAAAGGATGACCTCTTTGAAAATTGAAGATGAACCAAAGTTTCATGAAGCCTTGTACAATGCTACAATAGAGGGAAATGAAGCATACAAAAAGGAGGAGTTTGCAAGCAATGAAGTTAGGGAAGAAAGAAAATCCATGCAGCAGAACATTGAACAGTTAAATGGAAGCACAAATCTTGGTTTTAGTCATGTATATGAAAAAGAGAATGTAGAGTGGTTGGTCAAGAACATGAAAGAGTTAGAGGGAAATGGTTTTGGAGGGCATAATAATGAGGAAAAACTTCAAGAGAGGATAAGATATGTAGGAAAGTTCAAGAACAATGGACAAGAGATCATGATTCAACCATCCAAGTATGAAAAGGTGATCTTGCAGAATGATAGTATAAGACAACAAATTGAAAATTATGAAGAAGAGCCCAAGTAGATTGAAAAATGTCCAAGAGAACCTTGAGGAGGACACAAGAAAGATTAAAGGTGCATACCAAGGAAAAAGTGAAGAGGAGGAAGAAATGGACATCAGCAATGAGGTGTATGACATAGCAATAGAATCTTGGAGTCTTCAAGTAGAGAAGCTAATAAGCAAGAGAAGATGCAAGACAAAAGAGATGAAGAAAAGAGTGCAAACCAAGACACAAGGAGAAGATTGATCCAAGCATGGAGAAGATCAAGAGGAGGTTAGAGGACAGTTATGACTAAAAAATATTTGGAGGAAGTGGAAAAAGTAGCTGATCATTATTTGAGGTGGACCTTAAATTTCTTTTCCTCAGGAGTATGATGTAGGGGCATCCATCTTGCCATCTTTGTTGTCATTTTGTAAAACTTTGAATTTTGGTCTGTTTTGGGTCAATAAGGTCAATTTGGACCATTTAAGGTCATTTTGGGTCATGTTGGATTAGTTTTAGGTGATTAGGTGCAAAGATGTCAAAAAATGCATAAGTTGTCAAAAGTTGCAAAAACTTGTCAATGTTGTCAAATGCAATTTTGCAAAGTTGTTTAATGGGAGTTAGATGTCGATTTGGAAGTTGTAAAAGGTTTTCATTTTGATTTAATGGATGCATTCTCATGCCAAGTTGGTAGAGGAAGTGATGGAATGAAAGAATATTAGTTTTTGCACGTTTTTCCTTGTGTTTTTTGTGTGCAATAGTCTGTAATTCACGTTGTACATCCTAGTACCGATTGGTATGGCCATGAAAATATTTTAATAAGTTGAATAATCCTTTACTCTTCCAAATTAGTTTTATTTGGTGAATTTTCATTATGTTTTGCAAAAGTTATAGCATTTTTAGTGTCAATAGTTGCAGATTTTCATTGTTTTGCAACAAGAAAACATGTTTGTACAGATTTTTATGACCTGGTACAACTAATTCAGTTATTTTAAAAGTTAGGTATATGTTTTATGGTTCAAGTTCTTTTGATTTGGTCTCATTTGGAGTTAATTTGAGAAAGTTATGGAAAAAATGCTCTAGATGGTCATGTTCAGAAATTAAGGTTTCCAATTTGATAAAAAAATTCATTTCTCTCAATTGGCATAGTGGAAAATGCTAAAATTTTCAAAAAAAGTTTTTTTTTTACATATTCTAATGGTTTCCAAGATCTTAGGCTGATATCTTTTGGCCACAAGGAGTTATAAATGTCTGTGTTATAATTTGCATGAAAATTGTCTTGAAACCCTAGCTACTTAAGGGTTCAATGAAATCTATGCTTTTTTGGATTATGATTGGTTGGGAAATAATTAATATGTGTTGTAATAGGACTTAATAACCCAATAAATCCTTCATAATTTTTTTTTTTCTTATTGAATGCCATACATTGTTTGAACAGTCCAAGAGCATGTGCCTAAAATGAACTAGAGTGCAACTAGTCCTTGTTTGTGATGAACCATTGGATCAATTGTGTCAAGTGATTTTTGTTTGAGTCATTTCTCTACATCACTTAAGCATGTGTATCTGAGAATCCAGAAACTCACTTGTTACAAATTCATTTGTAGCAAGAGTCAAGTGCCATTAGATAGCAATTTTGTGAAAGATTTTCATCTACAACCTAGCTCATCAAAATTTAAAACTTGAATTTAAATCATCAAAATGATACATGATGCAATGTATTTGATTTCTTCATCATATCTCTCTCAAAAACACTATTTTTAATGTTAAGAGGCATCAGACATCAAGGATACACCTAAATAAAAGAAATCCCTACAATCAGGTTGATTTTATAAGAGATCATAGAAATGGCATTAGTGTCAACCAATTGAATTCTTAGGAGCTGATCTGATCCTACCATCAAATCAAACCTTGCTTATCTATCTCACTCATTTTTTCAAGTTTAAAGATGATAGCTTGTAGGTCTAACTAGATAATTCAAATTATGATCCTTAACGGTGAAACTTTGCAGAATTGTGGCAAATCGAACAAAACGGTACACTATGAATTAGGAAGTCTCTCTTGTCCACCTTAAACAACAATGAGACCCCCAAAATTTACTTGGGGAAAATTTTTAGAAGCTTATATGTCTAAGACAACTTTCAAGATAACTAGATTGCTAGCAAAGCATAATATGAATAGCAACCCCATCTTCATGATCATTCTTAAGATAAAAGTTCTCTCACGATGATGTCAAAGCCCAAGTTTACCAAATGGAAACAAAAGGCATGTGGCCAAGAGTGAGAACAAACATGACACTCTTTAATTTTAATAAACATGAAACAAATGAACTAATATGCATATCTATAATCAACTATTCACCTATTGAATGAAGCTTTGAAATAGCACATAATTAAGCTTTGGATTCTTCTATACGGATTGTGTGCCAACTTTTCATGATCAACTCAGAAAGGAATTCTGAAATTTCAAATTTATTTGAGTTGTCATAAACAACAAAGAAAGCAAAATATATATTAAAGTTTGTATTTCAAGATGAGATCCCTCATACAACTTTGTTCTATTCAAATTTGCATTTTCCCAATATGAACAATTCCTTCTTTGTTCACATTGAAGCAGCTAACTCGAGCAATATAATGAACACATCCTTCTTTGTTCCCTAATGCTTGATTAAAATGTTAACTATAAAAAAATTAGATAATATTTATCAACATGTGCTACAAAAACAAGCATATACCATAAGCTATGCATTACGTGAAAAAAGAGTACATAAGACCAAAGTATAATTTTCTCTCTAAATTGCCATACATTTGTCACAGTAGCTTTTGAAGCAACATTTGCTAGTCAAAACAACATCCTTCATTACTTCTTTACATAATGGGCAATGTAATTCAGGTGGTAGATCACCAATAGAACAACCAGATGGAAGCCCCTCAGCTTCCTTCTCAAAAGTAGCTTTGCAAGATCAGTCATTCCATTAGCAATCCATGATTTTGAAATTTCCATAGACATGTATTATTATGCTACGTGAAATGTAATACCCCCATGTTTCTAATATTATTTGCTACTATTGTTTGCTTTTATATGTTAGTGTGATACTGGATTGTGTTGGTGATTGATTCATCACTTTGGTGTGTGTGGTTGTGTAGTTAATTGATTGCTACAATTGATATTTTTATTATGATTTATGATACTCTATATGTAGGGTTTGGATTATTTTATTAGGTAATGCTTTCTCTCTAATGTTTTAAATGTCAAATGTGATAATCATATAGTGATTATGTGATTTGAATTCTGTGTTACTTTATAATGCAATGGTTTAGTGATTAGTTTTGATGCAGTAGTTAATTAGAATATTACCTTATGTTCAGTTGGTTAGAAATGTTAGTTGTTATGGATATTGTAATTGTTAGAATAGATTAGGTGAGAGGACAGTGTAGCATCACTCGTTCATGAGTGCCCTGCTACACTGCAATTCCTTCTCATGGTAGGATGTTGATTTTATATATATATGCATGTGCTACTTGACGTTTGCTTGGATGCAGGATTTCAGGAATAAGTCTCGATTCCACCTGCTTCGGCAGGACAGGGCGAGCAATAAACTAGCCCAACGGGTAAAAATGTTGAAAAAGGGAGTAGGTTTGGAAGCGTCCCCGTCCCAAGTCCGTCGTCTGTTGTGAGTCATGTTATGACTGTGGTTTTCGTTCTCGTTGTTTGTGTAGTTTGTTTTGTTGAGGTATTCAGTTGATTTATGGTTCATATTTATTTAATTAACTTTATTTTATAAGATAATGGATTAAGGTTGTTTAGTTGTTTGATTTAATTGTGTGTTAGTTAAATGGTTAAATTTAAATATATTATAAATTAAAAGTGATTTAATTTATTAAAAGAGTAAATAATTATTTTAAATTAATAATGTTGAAAATAATTAAATTAAAATATATATATATATATATTGTTGAAGATAATTAAATAATATTTTTTTTATTAATAATAAATTAGCAAAATCTTGCATGGATAATAGCTTGTTTAAATAAATTATTTTAATTAAAAACTGTAGATAAATTTGTGCTTTTAAAAGCTGGAAAAGGACCAATAGGAAGGAGACTTTTTGAGAAAAGAAAGCAGGGAAGCTTTATTGAGTTTTATTTTGATTTATTATTATTTCGATGAGAAGGGGATACACACACAGAGAACTTCTACTCTGTTGTTCTGGGATCTGAAAAGGAAAAAAAATAAAAAGGAAAAATAAAAGAAAAGAAATTTTGGTTGAAAACTTGGGAGAAAATAACTGATTGAAGATAGATAGATTCGAAAGGGAGCTGCAGGAGACGATTGAGAAGGAACTGCAGGAGGAATTCGAAAGGTTGCAGAAGGGATTCTTCTTCAGACGAAGGACTCCAGGTTCTTCCTTTGTTATTTATTATTTGATTGTGCTTTGAATAATACCTGTTGATGCATGTATTGAAAAATTTATAGAAAGAAATTATGTGGTTTGAAATTATATTCGAATAAAACCCTTGATTTTTTGTTGAAAATATTAGCTAATTTGTTCTGAAATTCTTTAACTTAGTAGGGAAAATTATTGTTTGAAATAAAATTCGTGTTAGATTGAAGATTGAGGTTGCATGTGGATCTGTATTAGTAGGGAAAAATCTATCGATTATGATTTGAAAACCATAGGTTTTGAGAAGAAAACTATAGCAAAAATCCCCTGAAGTTCTTCATTTTAAAATGTAGTCGTTGAAATAATTGTGTTGAAAAAGAAAATTATTCTTACTATGAATTGAAATTTATCAGTCTAATTTCTTCTTAAATCTGTTTGAGAAAAACAATTTTTAAATATTGCCAGCGGTAAAATGGCTTATTCACATATATACATGTTTATGCATTGATTTTATTATATATATATTTATATATATATATATAATATATTTATATATAATATATATTTTTCTGTGAAAGATTGTTATCATATATTCTCTGTTTCTGTGCCGTACTAGACTATGAAGGTTATTAAAATGTCTTTGAAAATAAAATAAAATTTAAATTTTTAATAAATAAATTATTTTACTTTTTGTGTTTCGAATTCCGTATTTTTTTTTATGTCCTTTTGAAAAACAAAATTTATTTAGATTAAATTCTGATGAATGAGGCGTTTTTTTTAAAAAAAAAAAATATTAAATTTTATTGTTTATGGGGGATGGTGGGAGGTCGGCCCAGGCCGTACCCCCACGCACCCCAAGGCCTGTTGTACGCAGCCATCGCCGGCTACGCACAACAGTCAATGACTGCTGGGCGCAGTTCGGTGGGGACTGCGTACAGCAGTCCCCTCTCTGCCTCCACGGATTCCGTGCGTCCCTACCAGCACGGGTATTTTTGTTAAATTCTGTTGATTCTTATTTTTGGTGAGTTTGAAATTTTATTGGCATGCGTTGTGTGGTATGTTAAAGTTTATTTAAAATATGTTTATTATTTGTGCGATTTGTTTTTATTTATTATATGTTATTTAATATATATTATATATATTAGTTAATATATATATTAATATTATTTAATATATATATTAATATATATATATATATTATATATTATCTAATATATATATATGTATTATTTGTTAATTATTTTAATTAAATATAATTTTTAAAATAGGATATTTAATGAATTTTGTAATATGATTATATCAATTTTAGTAATTAATTAATTATTTATTTATTTATTTATTTTTTATATGGACATAGTGTAATAAAGTTAGTTGTTGTAAAGATTATTCTAATATGATATGAACCTGAGAAAATGCAACGGATAATGTTTGTTGTGGGTTTGAATTTAATATGAAAATTGTTAAGTTTATTATATGTTTTTATAAAATGGTTTTTAGAATATAGTTATTTATTTATGTATATATATATTTTTATATAAAAGATTTTATTTATTGTGATTATGTTTTTTTTAATATGATTATTTTTCTTACAATTTATAAGAATATAGTTTAATTGAGGAAATCGAGAATACACTATGAGATTATTATTAAATTGTTTGGTCAAAATTAAAGGATGCAACATTATAGTGTTATTGTATGAAGTAGAAATAAATTGTGCTTTGAATTTAGTCAGATACTTTCGAGTTGTTGATCTATTTATTTGATGAATTTTGTTATACATTATAAATTGTTTTATGGTGTTGTTGATGTGTCGTTTACTCTCGAGATTATTCATTTATTTAATTTGATTTTCTCCTTTTTGGGTTTATGTCATGTGGTAAAACCCTAGAGTTAACTTGTCCGGTTTTAGGAACCTAGGTTGTATTTAGGACTTCCAGAGGTGAGAATACTGGTATCTATATTCAATCATGTAATTTGATGGTTGTTCTTATATTTTGGTTTTGGTGGTGAGCTTAAAGTACACGGAGATTGTACCGTTTGTAAACGTCTTCTGTATGATTTTGGGCGAGAGGGTTATTCCTCGTAGTTGATCCGTTGTTGGTTCAGTTTTTCCTTGTTGCTACAATCCTGTTCGGTTGGATGTTCTTGTGCTTGAGTGATTAGAGAGAGTGGCTCTAGTGGGGGCCGGCGCACAAAGGGGCTGTCAGGGTAACCCACATAGAGTTAGATTAATCAGTGATAACTTAAGTAATAAACCACGGGTGGGGATTAAACATTAACAAGATAATTGTGAAGCCTCGTCCACCTGTTAGTGCTATCACAGACTAAAGGGGACTGAGAAGGCCGTGGTTGGCAAGGTCATTACCTTGTCCTCACGAAAGGTCAATGACTCCGCATGAGTGACCCTATGGAGCGGCGCCTTGAGATAGGCCGTCTGGAGAACCATAGATGGAAGCGGCACCTTAACTGGGTTGTCTGGAGAATCCATATAGAGATGGAGGCGGCACCTTGTAATAGGTTGTCTGGAGAATCCATGTGAAACCATGCGATGACACTCTCGTCTAACATTCTGTTTGTGTTGATTTACTGAAGTCCTCTGGAAGTGATTTATTGATTTGCCTTTGGTGATGGTTGTAAGTAATAATCAATATTATGTCCGAGTTTCATTGATGTTGGGATTATGTCTAGTTGTTATGTTTTTCAGTGGTTTGTTGTGCCTTTTGGGTTTGCCATTGTTGTGTTCTATGTGGTCTTTGGTGTTAAGTTGTCTTCTTGGAGTTAGTCTTTGTTTTGTTAGTCGTACTTGGTCGGGGACCCTTCCTTGTCTACTCTCAGCACGGGGGTGGTTGGGTGGAACGTGTTTCGCACCCCGTTGGGTTTCCCCTTTTCTATTGCAGGTGTATCTTTATTGCAGGGCTTTTGGGAGATGTTGATGATCCAGTTATTCTTATGTACCAGATAGTTGTATATACTTCAGTTGTAATGTATTTAATGTAATCATGGATGTATCGTCTCCCACGTGTGTTGGGATGACCTTGTTGTAATTGGTATATGTAGTTATGGAGATGTATCTTCAGTTAATTGTATTTTATTATCACTTGGGATGTAATGTAAATTCAGACCTTGTATGTATGCATGAATTGTCACTTGTAGTAGTTGGTTACATTATGATGTATCTATCGAAATATGTAACACTCTATATATTTATAATTCCATGTATTGTCATATGTGCATATGGTGTTAATATGGTTATTGTTTAACGGATATCTTAAATGATGAAATGAGAATGAATGGATATATGTAACTGTTTAATTATGGTTTAATTTATTATTGTGTTATGGGTTAGAATAGTCATGTCACTTCGTGTACCCCATTGGAACAAGTTGTGCCTCTTAATATATTGTTATGTTGTAATACTTAAGTATGTTATTATATTCTTTTAAAAAAAAAAATTGTTCCGTTGTTTTAGTTCCTTTGGGGTTCGCACGGCGGGGCGTGACAGCTTGGTATCAGAGCCAAGGTTGCTAACGCTAGGTCCTCTGGGTAGTTGTGTCCGTTATGCAACCTTTGCGTAACTCTTGATCTTACATAACTTTAATCGTTGTGCAGGATCATGCCTCGAGGTAGAGGTCGTGGCCAAAGAAGAGGCCGAGGTGGTGGTCATAGAGTCAACCGCCGAAGTCCGTCACCGCCAAGCATTCATGGTTCAATGCACGAGGAACAACTAAGTCCTCAACGCAATGCATCAGGTGGTGGACAAAATCAGGGACAACCTGGTTTGGATGGACAATTGCAGCACATTCTTGGTGAGATTCTTGGTCGTTTGGGACCTAGGCAGGATGAGGTGCAACAGGTTGAGAGAGAGAGAGATAGGTCACCGAGGCACAGGGATACAGAAGTGGTTCAGGATGCAGTCATAGCAGGCCATATGAGAGATCTGATGCGAGCACACCCTCCTACTTTTGATGGTTCTGGAGGAGGTTTGGAGGCCGAGACATGGCTAATTGACTTAGAGCGATGCTTCACAATGCACCCCTATGGTAGCAATACCAAGGCTCGGTGTGCAGTTATGCACCTACGAGGTTTTGCATCTACTTGGTGGCGTCTTGAGGAACAAAAGTTACATCTTGATATCAGTATAGTCACATGGGAATTGTTTCTAGACAGGTTCAGGGCTCGCTTCCTCTCAGATCATTGGAGGCAACGCAGGGCTGATGAGTTCCATGACCTTAGGCAATTGTCAATGTCAGTAGAGTAGTATGAGCGACGCTTCTATGAGTTGAAGTAGTATGCGGGTATCAGCCACGATGAAGGGATGTTAGTACAACATTTTGTTTGAGGCTTAAATGCCCAAATTAGTGGTGGTGTGAGAGTCTTCCAGCCGAAGACAATGGAGGTAGCGGTCGAGAAGGCTCGGTTGGTTGAAGAAAATCTAGCTATGGCTCTGGGCGGACATATAGGAGGTCAGATGGATAGTACACCAGTTTCAGGTGTTGTTTCTCATGGAGGTCCAGTCTTGGCTGCAGGGTCCTCTAAAGGTCATCAGGAAACCGCTAAGGGTGAGCAACAACAACGCTCTCCGTTTCATCAGGGAAGTAGATCGCAGAATAGGAAGTTTCGGAGTTGGCAACGTAATAGACCTGATCGTTTTGTGCAACCGGCACAAAGTATTCAGTCAGCACCGTCACGAGGCAGCTTTCAACAATCGAGTG
>VDFB02293685.1:0-56137 GCA_007258455.2 Sequoia sempervirens
AAACTAAATTAGTTAATCTTGCATTTCAAAATCAAAATTTAATAAATTAAATTCAATGAACATGCTAACTTTTACCTAAGTATCAATTCCATAGGCCACATGCAAAATGTCATCTCCCCTTGGCATCTCCATAGCTACAGACAGATCCTGTGAGCAGCCTCCTGAGTGTTGGTGGCGTCATATGAACAAGTCACCCCGCAAGATTGACACAAATGGGATCAAAGCCCACCACTCGAAGACTCCCCTGAATGGCACTATAGAATAGGGTTGGCATGTTGGATGACACTCTGGGTCAAAGAGCTAATGGCCTACAAAGTCTCTACATCGGCACTCTCCTTCGCGAAGTAAGGGATGACGATGTGCTCATGAGGCGGCCTAGCGAGAGGTCATCTCCCTTGCCACGTAGGATCCTGCTGTGCACCGGGTCTATCTTGAGCTGACCCCCCACCTCTCCCCTAGAAGTCTCTCATATCAAAATAATTTGGGATTTTGTTCAAGATGAACTCACAGTATATTTTCCTAAGGAAATACTGCAGGAATTCACAATTGTTGCATGGTGGGTCATAAAAAACCATGTACCACCTATCCCAAAAAAAAATCCTAATCTATTGGTGGTGGCATCAATGAATAGGAAACATCTTGACATTGAGGGTAAGATTTTCATTTGACCATGGGTCAGTGAATAATGCGCACAAATTTCCTTTTTTAATTTTTAAATCTTTTACATATTTATATGATAATTTATCTTGGTAATAAGCCCTAACCGCCTGCCTCCTATCCTTCCAACCAGTTAATTGTTTGCTAATTGAATCTATACATTTTAACATTTCTTTCAGTGAAGTTCCCAGGGTCATTCTTTCCATAGTTGAACCATTTGGATCATTCAACCTCTTGATTAAATCCTCAATTTTTTTTTTATTGTTCTCAATTTCCCTCATTAAATTTTGCTGAGTGCCAAGAGAATGTTGAGGGATTGGTGGAGGAGATTGAGGTTGTGGTTGATTAACTTGAGGATTTTTTTGTTGTTGTTCTTATTTAGGATTTTATTCCTCTTGTTGTTGTTGTGCTTCTTAAGGATTTTGAGGGGGGTTTGTAGGTTGATTAACATCTACAAATTCAAAAAAAAATATCAAAAACAACCTAAAACAACCTAAAACTAACATTTATTCAAAACAAAAAACAAACAATCCTTACCTCTCACACCTCCTCGTCGATGTGGCAACATCCTCGTGATGAAACAACAACTGTTGACGAAGAATTTTGAAAAATACCTCCTCACAAAATGCGAGCATGGAAAATTGGGGTTTTGGACGTGGGCAAGAGAAAAAACATAGTGAAATGCAAGAATGAATTTGATTTTCTTTTTCTTTTTCTTTTAATAGGTCATAACATGAGCACATTATAATATGCTCGCATTATGGGATCGTTGTGGCTGAGCCTCAGGCTTGACACACCAAGCCATAACACTATAATACTCACGCGTTATAACATGCTCACATTATGAGTTTTCAAAACTTTTTTAAAAAGTTGGCCACAAATTGGCTACCCATCTTCATGCACCCGCCCAAGATAGTTGTATTCTTTAAAGATGAAAGATGGTGATTTTGTTACACATCATTTAAATGCTTTCAATTTTATTCTAAGCTAGTTCGCATCTATAGATGTAAAGCTAGAAAATGAAGATAAATTCATTTTGTTACTTTGTTCTTTACAAGAGTCTTGGGAAAATCTAATTGTTGCTATTAGTGGTAGTGGTGCAGATCCTAAGATGGACAATATAATTCCTACTCTCCTATCATAAGAGATGAGGAGGAAGTATAAAATGAGATCCCAAGAATCCTTGTTTGTAAGAGGTAAGCCTAAGGAAAAGGCACCTAAGGAAGACAAGAAAGGAAAGGGTAAGTCCAAAGGACAGTCTAAAACCCCTGGTAAGATTAAGGTAAAGTGTTGGAACTATGGGAAACTAGGACATGTAAAGAAGGATTGTAAGAACAAGAAAAAGAGTTTTGATGCTTCTACAGAGAAATCCTCATATGATAGTAATGATGCATTGATCATACATCTAATACTATTAGTGACAATTCTTGGCTTATTGATTCAGGTTGCTCCTATCATAGGACTCCTAACAAGGAGTGGTTCACTAAGTTTATTGCATATGATGGAAGGAATGTCTTCTTTGGAGATAATAGCACAACAAAGATTGTGGGAAAAGGAGAGGTAAATTTGTGTTTTTGTGATGGTAGGGTTAATACCCTTAATGATTTTTTACATATTCTAGGACTTGCTAGAAATTTACTTTTTGTATCTATGTTCACTGATTTTGGAATGCATGTGACACTTGAAAAAAGTGGTTGCAAATTGGTGAAAGGGAATATGGTAGTTGCTAAAGGATCTTGGAAAGGGAATTTGTTTAAGCTTGATACCTCCAATTTGAATAAATCAACCAATGTAATTGGAGCTGAAAATACATGTATGTTGTGGCACCCTAGATTGGGCCACATTGGTAAAAAAGGTCTTAGGACCATTCTTAATAAGAAATTGGTTGATGGTATTCCTTATTATAAGATTGGAAAAAATGATTTTTGTGAGCATTGTGTGTTTGGAAAGCAATCTAAATCTTCATTTCCTAATAGAACAAATAAAGCTAAAATATTATTAGAGGTTATTCACTCAGATGTTATGGGCCCTGTGAATATTGACTCTATTGGAAAATCTAGATATTATGTCACATTTAGTGATGATGTCTCAAGATACACTTGGATCTATTTTATGCATAACAAATCTGATGTGTTCAATAAGTTTAAAGAATTTAAGGCTTTGGTTGAGAAACAATCAAATCATAAGATAAAAGTGTTGAGATCAGATAATGGTGGTGAATATTGTTCTAAGGAATTTGATGATTATTGTAAGCATGTAGGAATTTTGAGACAGAAAACTACTCCATATACACCTCAACAAAATGGAGTAGCAGAAAGGATGAACTAAACCTTAATGGAAAGAGCTAGGAGTATGTTAAGTAGTGCTAAGCTAGATTGGTGCCTTTCGGCTGAGGCTGTAAGTACTTCTTTTTATTTAATCAATAGATCTCCTAGTTCATCTATTGAAGATAAAACCCCTTATGAAATGTGGTTAGGTAGGAAACCTAGTGTTGCACATTAAAGGATCTTTGGTTGTGAGGATTTTGTTCATGTGCCTAAAGAAAAGCGGTCTAAGTTGTGGATCCAAAAGCACATAAATGCATATTCATAGGTTATGGTGAAAATGTAAAAGGTTACAAGCTTTGGAATCCTCTAACTCAAAAAATTACTTTATCTAGAGATGTGATTTTCAGGGAATTTAGAGCTTATTCGGGAGAAGAAAAACCAAACGAGAAGGATACTTCTCGAATAGTCCATTTTGAGACAAAAACTGAGAAGAATGAAGATGCACATGTTGAAGAACAATTGGATGGATTGGATGAGGAGAGTTCACAGAGTTCTAAGATAGATGCTCATGATGAGCATATTGAGGAACACGAAGAACATTCTTTGAGAAGATCCACAAGACAACAAATTCCCATTGATAGGTACAACCCACCTAATTTCTATTGTATATTTGCTTTGATGAGTACTAATGATGAACCTAGGTCTTAGAGGGAAGCTTTTTCTTCAGATGAGAACAAGCTTTGGTCACAAGCTATGCATGAGGAAATGGTTTCCTTGGATACTTGTGACACATGGCATCTTGAGAGTTTTCCCAAAGGAAGAAATGCCATTGGTTGTAAATGAATCTTTAAAAAGAAAATTGGAGCAGATGGTAATCTCAAAAGGTACAAGGCTAGATTAGTAGCCAAGGGCTACTCCCAGAGAGAGGGAGTTGAATTTAATGAAATCTTCTCTCTTGTTGCTAAATTAACTTCTATTAGATTCTTTTTATCTATTGCTGCTACTTGTGATTTTGAGATAGAGCAAATGGATGTGAAAACTACTTTCTTACATGGGGATCTTGATGAGGAGATTTATATGAGGCAACTTGATGGTTTTGTTGAAAAAGTAAAATAATTATTGGTTTGCAAGTTAAAAATCTTTATATGGATTAAAATAGTCACCTAGAATGTGGTACTAGAAGTTTGATCCTTTTGCATTGAAAATTGGTTATGTTAGGAGTGAGGAAGATCATTGTGTTTACATAAAATTTATTGATGATCAAATTTTAATTATTATCTTGTATGTTGATGACATGTTGTTTATTTGTAACAGCAAGGTAATGATCGAAGAACAACTCTCTAGCACATTTGAGATGAAAGATCTAAGGGCTGAAAATTATATCCTTGGTATGGAGATCATCAAAGATAGAGGTAACATAAAGCTTTGCTTAAGTCAAATAAACTATGTTGATACTATTTTGAAACGGTTTAACATGCAGGATAGTAAACCAACTAATAATCCTTTACCAGTTGGCACGAAGTTAAATTTAGACATGGGTCCTAAATCTAATTTTGATCATGAGGAAATGTCTAAAATTCCATATCCTAGTGTAGTTGGTAGTTTGATGTATGCAATGGTTTGTACAAGACTAGATATAGCCCAAACAGTGGGAGTTCTGAGTAGGTTTATGTCTAACCCTGGTAAAGAACATTGGACTTATGTTAAGAGGGTGTTTAGATATTTATGAGGTACTTATGATTACTATTTGGTTTATCATGGTGCTAATGATATGGATATTATGTACAAATCATTGGACATACAAGGTTTTGTTGATTCAGATTGGGCAAGAGACCTGGACAGTCAGAGGTCGACAAGTGGCTATGTGTTTACTTTGTTTGGATCCACAGTTAGTTGGATGAGTAAAACACATCCCATGATTGCTTTGTCCACCACAAAAGTAGACTACATGGCTGCTACACATGCCTCTAAAGAGGCAGTTTGGTTACAGAGACTTGGGAAAGGTATTGGTTTTAATTGCAAGTAAATTAGACTTGAATGTGATAGTCAGAGTGCTATTTGTTTAGCCAAAAATCCTATGTATCATGCCCGTACTAAGCATTTTGATGTTCAGTATCACTTTGTGCAAGAAATGGTTGAGAGTGGGAAGGTATTGATTGAGAAAGTTGACACTTTGATCAATGTTGTAGATTACCTTATGAAACCAGTTCCTATAGATCATTTCTCTTGGTGCAGGAAGGCCATTGGCCTTGAGTCCTATAATTTATTTATAATAATGATTCCTTGCTTAGAATAATTGCAATGTATAATGTCAAGTGGGAGAATGTTGGGAATAGGATTCCATTTAATCGCAATCCTAAACATATTCCATGTATCTCTTAAGTCCTTGGAAAGTGTTCCCCAACACTAGGATTAGAAAGAGATTAAATTTGAATGAAATGAACATGTAAATTGACATTTGTAATTATTCCTAAATGATAGGAACATGTGGGGACATCTAAGAAGAGCTCCTACAAAATAGGAGCACATGGAACACCCACATGGAAGGTGGGACCCACCTTGCTTAAGTTAACCGTTTGGAGGATTGATAACACTTTAGTAGTGCATGTTTAAATCCTAAAAATTAGGGATTGATATTTACTATGGAGTGTCACTATTAGTTCAGTTTAGTTATGGTTCAATTATCTTCAGTTGCATGGAGTTACTTGAGTTGTATGACTAATGACTTCAGTTGCATGATAGATAACAGGTTGATACTTTCAGTTAAGTGGGGATGATCAATCATGCATATTGTTTGCATGAATTGATGGAGAGATATGTTTCAGTTAACCAAGATTGACTTCGGCCCACCTTGGGCACCCAAGTTCGCATCTTTCAGTTAACACCTTTTGCATGAGAAAATATTTACAAGGCTCAGTTAAGTGGGCTCATTCTTGGGTGCCAAATTTGAGGTGATGCTTGCAAGATATTTTCTTGATCAATGATCAGTTAAGTGTTCAATTTGGGGCACCTAAATTGAGGGAGACTTTGGTTTTGACTTCATGTTACAGTGTGGAAATCTACTTGCCCAATCTAGGCATAGATATTTGTGAGGAGCTTTATGCTCTTGTTTTGGATAACTCTTTGGAGTTTACAATGCTCATAATTGTCTATTAATTGTAGCAAGTTGAAGAGTTATATGAGAGTTTATTTGCAGGTTGTGAAGAAGGATTGTTGAAGGCAAGGAAGCATAGTAATAAAGGATTGATATAGTGAACATTATTATAATCTTGTTCTAAGGATAAATAATACAAGCACTATTGATTTTGGTGGAGTTTTTTTTAAAAAGGGTTTCTCCACGTATATGTTGTGTCACTTCTAGCTTATTGTCTCATTCTTTTGCAATCTTTTGTCTCTTTCTACAATTGATAAAATTGATCTAAACAGATAATCATACACAAAGAATTGTGACAAAGAGCACTTAGTTAAATCTACAGTCTCATAGGTTTACAAGTTTTAAGCTACAATTTTACCTTCATTTTTCAACAGAAGACAAGGTTGGAGGGTGTGGTGGTTGAAGTTTTGGAAGTGGAAGTACTAAAAATACCTCTATTTTTTATATTTCTGAACGTTTCCATGTTATTCTTTGATGTAGTACAGATTTGTATGATCTCATACTAACTCCAAATCAATTGTGTTTGGTAGAGCTATGAATCTAGTATTTTTTGGCATTGGTTTCATGTAATTTTATCAACTTTCTAGCAAGTTGTGTCCATTTTACTAAAATGGGTTTGAAATCCTAGTAGGCTTAATTTGAGGGAGAACAGTCCAAATTTGAGTCTTTTGTTCCAAAACATCCCTACCCCAATTATTAGTATATTATATAAATCCCAAATGGGTATCTAGAATTGTGTTTAAATTTTTGGTATCAAGTCTGGTTTGAAAGTTATGACCAAAAAACACAAATTTGTTGCTCCACTTCAAGCATAGTCAAGAGTAGAATAGTCAAGTCTTGAACCTTTCCTTCCAAAGGAACCATATATGATTTCTTCATATGTTGAATTAAGACATAAAGGGTATCCAAATCTGGGTTTTTCTTTTGGAGATCAATTATGCTTAGGAAGTTGTGCCCATTTTAGTCAATCTAAAGTACTACTAGGAGATTGAGGCCTAGAGGCCAAAAACCCACCATTTAATGCTTGGGACCTTGAAAGTTTTCTTCATTGGAGTTGGTTCAATTTTACAAACCCTGATCTGCATCAATGAGCATGTGAAGAGTTATGTACAATTATATGTGTGTGGTGATGTGTTTGTGCTTTGAATTACATAGTTTAATTCTTTGTCTATTTGAGACAGTAGAAAGTTTTGGTTGATAAAGTTGAATTGGATTAATTTGTGGTATATATTGATTCAACCCCCATCTCTATATATTAGTGTGTTCTAACACATTCATCCTATCACCCTTACATGACATCACAAATATTGTACATAGATCTACTCATATTACATACTACTACATATCTTGATCTTGCATGATGACACTTGACACACCATTTCCTATCATTAATTATCCTCAACGTGGGGGAAAAATGGAATAACCCATTTATCTTTCATTACATGATCTTTCATGATCACATTATTTGAATTAGGTTAGAGCTAGCACATCGATATATATGTTATATGTACCTTTTTCACCTCTACTTAGATCAAATCCATACTGATATTGTAGAATGCATTTTACATGGAAAAATATTATCTCTATCTCATTCATAGTTTTACATGGTTTTGTACTTTTATATATGTCATTGGGAAAACTTAGTTTTTTTTTTTTAAACGAAAAGTGGCGAGCCACTTATAATATTATATTTAATAAATAGAAGTATACAAAAACTGGTTCAAAGGGCATACTTGCAGGAAGAACCAGTTAGAAACCTCCAATTATAGCTCAAAATTAAACTACTAATGTACCAAAAAAATGAAAACCCCTGTGAAGGTGACCTCACAACACGGATTATAGAATTAAAACTAAGCCCCGAAAAGCGTGGTCTCCCACCACATATTGTAATTTTTAAATCCCTCCCAAAATTTGAAAACCCCTTACATTTGACAATTTTGAAATCCCACAAAAAAATTGTTACAACCTCTGAGACAATTTCATATTTTCATAGACCCCCCATTAGCCGAATTTTCATCTTTCCCTTCTAATTTATCTTCCAATTGAAGACCTCTTTCAAAGAAACTTTTGTTGCAAATAGAGGCTCGGTCTTGGTTGGAAGATGGAAGTGATGAAGATGTAGCCACCATTGGCATATATACTTGAGTGTTGGAAAACCCCCAGGATTGAGCCTTGCAAACATGATTTGAAGATTGAAAATAACTATGAGCTGGCAGATTTTCCCCAATTTGGCCGCAAGCTGACTGGTTTACCCCAACTTGACCATGTGTTGGCTGGCTTGGCCCAAATTGACCATGAACTGGCAGGTTCACACCCAGTTGAAGGTCAAGTAAAACGCCATTCCGTGGAGGAGGTGGGTTAAAAACATGGAGAAAAGCCAATGCATAGTATGTCTCTTTAATTTCCAGCTCCAACATGGAGAAATTATGCCTCGGATGTTTCCTTAGGGCTCACATTAGAATGTTGTCATTGTTAAACTGCAATGCCATCTTGATGGCATCATAAAATTATTCAAAACACTGCCTATTATGCACTAAATCCCTGGGGAAGATTCCTAAAATAAACCCATCTCTGACAAAGAAGTTATATTTTTGAACAGCTGAGGAAATTGCATTTCCCTAGAATGAATTGAACTTTAACATATTTCCTAGCTAGCTCTTCCAATTCAACCAGAGACTGAATGAAATCAAAAGCATTTGACAGGAAAATGGAGATCACCTATGATGGGTAGATAATGAGGCGTGCCTTCAAACTGGCAATCTCTTGACCGAGAACAATTCAAATACTCTCTTCTACTCTTGTGTTATCCATGATGAACATTGATTGTAAAGCATCCCACGTCAGGTATTCTTCCAGTGGTCGCTCCCATGGTTTAACTAGAAGTGAAACCCTCAAGTTCCACGGATGATATGCCATTGAATTTGTGATGGAAAGCCAAGATTTCAACACTGAAAATAGAAACGAAAAAATACCTTGCTAATTCCTTACAGTTGTCAAATGCGACTGAGCAAATGAGACCAACAAAGGTCTATTTAATGCCAATTTTGTCCTAATTGGAGTGCGAGAATCATCATGACTAAGAGAGCAAGGGTGAAGCAATTAATTCCTCAGTGTACCACTACAAAGCCGACTCATGCAAGATGAATGCTTAAAAAGGAGATGGCTTTAAACGTATTTCAAAACATCATTTTACCAGTACACGAGGAATAAAATATGGCTCTTAGGTGCTTTGAAAGGACTGGTGAAGGTAACGAACAACATGACATCAACAATTGAAGAGAATGGCCCTTAAAAGTTGATACAGACCTTCCTTTATACTTGTGAAAATCCCTGAAACTTAACAATTCATTATTAACTTGAAAAAAACACAAGCCACGTGTTTTTCTTTAGGCGAAGCTTGGATTTGAAAAGCCCTTCAAATTCCACATTGGCGATAACTGAGGATTATTTTTCCAACTCATAATTAATTTAGATTTGGCAAAAAATAGATCTACGCCAGCCAAGAGGCAAAGATATTGGCAGAGCTATTTCATTACCTCTTGTTGTATTAAGTCAAATAATTGAGGAATTTCTTTTAGTTGCTTCATGTCATGCAAGATCTGTATTTCTCTATTCTCACAACCAAGATTGGCAAGGTAATCTGCTACTCTATTTCCTTCCCTGTATGTGTGGGTAATTATAGAAGCACAAAAACTATCTATCAAGGACCATACTTTCTCTAAAACGTAATTTAGATTCCAATTTTGTATCCTTCTTGATTTGCATGCATTGATAATGATCAAAGAGTCACCTTTGATGTGAATATTTGCAACCCCCAACTTTGATGCCAACTCTAACCCAAGTAACAAAGCCTAAGCTTTTGCATTGTTATTCGTACCATGAGCTAAGTGAAATGAAGAGACTACTAAGACTACACCTGACTCATTTCTAATGCAGATCCCTGCTCCTAACTTTTCTGCCTCTGCCTTAGATGCCCCATCAAAATTCAGTTTCACGAATCCCTATTGAGGGGGAGCCCATTTAACTAAATTCCTATCAACTTTAAATGAGTCAACTGTGAAAAAACTACCATCAAATGGCAACTTAATACTTTTCCAATTCTTTAAGATATGACTGTCCCAGCTTGAAAACAATGAGTTTGTTAGCTTTTCTCTCTGGACACATGAATTAACCCCTTCTAAGATCGCCTTTTCAATTTTCAACAATGTTAAGCCTACTAGGGATTTTATTTTCCTAAATATCCTCAAATTCCTTTCCCACCATATGTTCTAGATTACAATCACTGGTACAATGTACCAAATGTAGGCAAAGAAAGAGGATTGATATAGAAGAGGCCCACATGCCTAAAAAAATTCATCAAAAAACCTAACAATTTTTTTTTGACAACATCTACAATGTGCAAGCTAAAACACTAACAAACGATAACCATGTACATACATGGTTGAATACTACACGCATCGAGGAATATTGTTTGTACGACATCACCATCGACATGTTACCTAAGTGTAGTGGGGTGGAGTCTAATAAGGGCAGTTGGATGTGCAAAGTCCATCGCGTGCACCCTCAATCCACAATTGGTAGGCTCTAAAACCTAGACTAACCAAGATTCTATAAATGGACTAATTAGCTATAGATATGACATACTAGGTTTGCTTAGCTTTTAGTTTCCATGTTTGCAAGGTAGGGCTAGTATAGTGGTTATTCATATTGGTAACATTCATCATTATTCCTTTTATCCATTCTTTTAATCTAAAGATACCAAATTTGGCACAGCTGCTTGTTGCAGTAGATGTTACTATTCACCTCTATAAATAATAATGTTAAGAGAAATTGGCTTTAATATTACTATACTTTATCCTTAGTGAGTATATTAATGAATCACAACAATGATAATATTAATGTCATTATTTAACGGACGTTAATATTAAAATGCACATTAATATTAATGTTATGATACTCAAAAGAGATGTCAAAACTAACTAAAATCGTAATGGTGTTATTGATACTTTAATCTTCCAAATATTAATATTATTTTATAATAATAAGAATTGACATTATATATAAAAAAATAAACAAGTTTATTTATTGTTACATATATATCAATTCATCTTTAGTTAACTATTGTTTATTTAATTGTTTACTTGTTCTTATATAATTTACATAATTTAAAGAGGTTAATAAGAATAAAAGGAATCATTTACAATAATTATACTATTCCTATTTATATTCATATTATTTACTTTTTCCCTAGTAAAAGGTAAAAAGATAATCTTACTAAATCTAATTTAAAGTAACCATCTTGGGAATATGGGAATATATTCCCTTTACTTTATTTAAGGGATTGCTTATCTTAAAACTGCCACGATGATTCTTTATCTTTAAAAGACAGTAGAAATTTATACTTTATTCCTTTATTTAAGGAATCCTTAAACATAGGATTACGTGGGGTCTCCTAACCGTAGGGTTAGGGACTATGAGTAAAGATAGGAAAAGTTATTATCTTGCTTTTATTTTTATTTCTTCAGATAATATTACTATCGCTGATTTCATTCTTATTATTAAACATTGTAATATTTACTAAGTCAATTATTATTATTTTTGTTACAGGTTTTCATGCAACTGGAATTATTATCCCCGATTAATATTAAAATCAATCAGTAGTATCACAACTAACCTATTTATATAAGGAATATTAATTTAAAATACCTGTTTATAGAAGTGGTTCTGACAATTAAAAGCGTCTACATTTTATTGTATTTTCTAAACAATTACCAATACTAGTAAACTATGACCCATCAAAAATAATTTATTTAAAAGAAACATACAGAACCGTATTGGTGAATTATTATCAAGAAAAAAAATTTATTAACTTGACTGGAGATTAAAGCATTTGATTAATGGTAAACTTAATAATGTTTCAAGTCAAATTTTTCCACGTGACATTACCAAATGGAGATCAACGGTGGGGGGGAGTTTTTAAACATTTAAGAAGAGAACAAAACACAACAGCAATAATTTCACAATACATAATTTAAAATTAAGTGAAACATAATACTGTAAGATAATTAACTCCATTATTGAACTAACATTGATAATAAAAAAACATCATTGATACTTCTTCTACTAAAATAAAGATCAATTTATTTCATTGATACTTCTACTAAAATAAAGATCAATTTATTTTTATTTCTATTTCATAATGCACGTCACCATCATTTTGGTCAAGTGGGGAATTAGCTTTTCCTAGAACTATTTAAAACTCGTTACATATATTACTCACATTTTTTTACATCTGTATTCTACACAGTACTATTCCGATGGGACTGTGCTGGTAAATGATCTAAGAATATTCGATTACTATTTACCTGCAAGACTAGATAACAATACCTCTATTAATTGACCCAAATGTTATTTCTATTTACTTTAACATATAATATTATTTAATTCAGTTAATATTCTCTTACATATAGATAATCTTTAAGTTCAAATTTTCTTTTGAGAATGGTTAGGGGATGTTATCTTGCAATGATATATTTTTATAAGAATTTATCTAATAGTAGCAACCATTATGTACATATTTTTTTCCAACCCTGTATAACACCAGACAACAGGGGATGCATTTAGATATAAGTGATGCATTAATAATATTACACAGCAAGAATTGATTAGAGCAGAGGAGTTATGGAGACAAGACAAGATTTCCATCAAATTTGCGTGTACCATACTTCTTTTATCTAAGTGGTAAATGACACAGCATGGGCGTCTACTACAGTTAGGTGGGTAATTATACTAAATGTCGTAAGAGGGGAGGCATCCAAAGCTACACTAGCCCTCCATTAATTTTGGTATTACCGTCCAATGTTTATGGCGCCTGGAGCTTAGAATGCAGGTATAATTTTATTACGGAAGTGGATGCCACAGTGTTTGGTGTAACCCAATCTTCGCATCAAATCTAACCTAATTTCGTGTCCAGGAAGATCTCATCAGATCGGAAGTGATTTTTTGCCTTTAATGTTGTGCAATTTGCATGCTCTACTTTTATGAAACCTATTTTGTTTTGAGTGACCAACACCAAATAAGGAAGGTGAATGGCCCCAAAGCCTGAGGTATCTTGGCAGAATAAGGAGGCAGTTGGGTTGTGGTTCAAGGATAGATATCGACGCCTCCTTAGATGTTCTACATACAGTAGCCCTATCTCTTTCCTTGTTTGGTTGAGTCTATTCTATTCTACAAATCTGGGCTTTACACCATCAGAATAATATTACTCTTTTATCTTACCTGTCGCTATATTTAACGCAGCCTTGAGCATGATGTTGTAAAAAAAAATTCTATTTTTATTATGATGACAACATTATTCACCGAGAATTCTCTCTCCCCTACTAATTTCATGGTATGAGTTACACATGAGAAATCTAAATAGAGGATATCTAAACCTAATATTTCCCTCGCATGTATGACGCTACAGGGATGGTGAAGTGAGGAGACTGCAACGACATATTCCATGAAGTATCACATTAGGAAAGTTATGCTTGCTCCAGATGAATCTGAGCATAGCCTTGTTTCAGTGTACTATATTTTATCATTATTATTATCATTGGGTAGGTTAGGAGAGTATAACATCTTAGAGTTGTTTTATCACTTTTTATGGAACACATAAAGGTAATATTACTTCTCTCATTTTATAAATCTAAGCTTCACCTCTTTGCTTACCTGCTACACTGGTTACTATTGTAGGTGTAGGGATTTTACAGTGCCTATTCTAAGGCCAACATAGGTAGAGTTTAGTGATGATGAAAAGGGGTATGATATTTACGCAGGAACGTACCAACTGGGATATTACTGGAGACAAGAACATTAACACACAAAGGAATATCATACCCTTATGGTATGCAAGCATTGGTTTATTGAATGTGGTTATTGTAGAACAATAAGTCAAATTTCTTTTCTTTCCTCATAAAACCTTTTTTTGGATTTCTTTTCTTTCCTCATCAAACCTTTTTCTGTCAAGTTAAACAAGTATGGAATACAACCTATTCTCTTATTTAATGAAACTACAACTATCATACCTAATTCTTTTCTATATATTCCTTTTCAATTAGAGTCAATACATTACATTTTTCACTCAAAGACTTCAAACACAAAACACTTTTCCTTAAAGTACAAATCCAAAGAAACTATCATTTTCATTATGAACAATTTGCAGATCCTTTCATTTAATAAACAATAGGTTTCAAGTGAAGGTATTAAGGGATAAACTCCATGATCAACATTCTACAAGAGTACAGGCTAAATGTATGAAACTAGCTCTTTTCCATTATTCTATTGTATTACCGCAAATGTCAGCTTTCCATATCCAAACAAATTTACAGTATTACAATGGACACAACTAATTGGGGCTTGCTCTCCACCCTACCGTAATGGCGTCATGAAGCCTCATGGACTCTAGCCATACCCCCGAGCGAGGAATTATTTTAGCTCCACGATGATAAATGGATTATTTTCTCATTTTTACAAAAAGTTAACATTAACATAGCATAGGTTCTCTACTAACTATTTTCAACAATGATCCATATAGACATGTCATCCTCTTACAAGAAAATAGACAATGGGGAATGTAAGTAGGGAAAACTTATCTCTTTTCTTTAGGTGAGGAGGATTAAACTCTTCTATCCTTCTTTCTTCTCCAAGCTAGTCCAACTTGAATATCCATCTCCCAAGGACTCCTCTCCTCTTCTCATCCTTTCTACTATCTTCATTAGAGTTCTCCAATAGGAGAAGTGGGTAACACCCCACTCATTTGTCCTCTCTAAATTATATAGGAGTTACAACTTGCAAATTTAGGTGGGGAGATGTGAAGTGTACCTACCTCCATCAATGAGAGTATTTTCCTTATTAAATAGGAAACATGCACTTGGACAACCCCTCTATCTTTCCATCCCATCCTCTCTTCAAAACTCGTCACTCTCCATCATGAGGACTTATCAAGGGTCAAATCATGTCCTAGGAGCACTATTTTATGCCTACTTGACCCCTACCACTATGGTATAGACCCTAGGGGGTTTATTTTTGCATCCCCACCCAAGAAATTGACCAACCACCCTCTTTAAAGACCCATTTAAGGACCTATCCGAATTTCAACTTGGATAATGGTTTCTAAACCTTATCCCCCAACTTACAACTCACATGGCACACAAAGAAATACCCTTTCAACCTAAAATATAAAACACTCCTTTTATATCAACCCTTACCACCTTACTCTATCAACTTGTTAACTTTATTTTCTTCTAAGTCTCGAAAGAGGGGTCAAATTCATCACCACAAGAATATGTCTTTTGATCTACTCAATGGTCTTCCCTTCTCGTACTGACCCTTCCTTTCCTGCACATTACCAATAAAACCATAAGCAACAATCGTATATCACATTAATCTGATAGTTGAAATAAGATTTAATTTTGTAGTCATTTCATTTACATTTTCAACTCATATTCACAATTTACGATTCCTAGCTCCTTCATTGTAGCATAAATAAAATGTTAGAATGAAAAGCAAGAATATTATCAAATAATCACACTATTTTTCATCCACATAAAATGAATTAGCTTTACTAATCACATGCAAGGTGGGGCCTACAAACATTGGAAGAGATCCCAGAGTTTTGGTAGAGGGAAATTGATTTCAAGTCGTGCTTTAACAAAGCTTCGACACAGAAAAGAAAAATTGCATTAGAGAAGAAAATGATCAACTGTTTCAAATTCTTCTTCACATAAAGGGCATTTGAAAGGATCAACAATTCTTAGCTTAACCAAATGATCACTAGTTAAAATCCTTTTCTGAATAGCAATCCATGCAAAACTACCTGCTTTTGGTAGGACTTTACAGTTCCAACAGAAGAGAAAGGCACATTGTTGTTGTGCAGCATGATTGGATTGACTTAAAACTGAATATCCTTCTTTCACAGAGTAGGAGCTTTTTTTGAGGCTTCCCATATAATTTGGTCTGGTTTTTCAGATAGATAAACTAGTCTTTCTTTCATGATGCTAGCGGTGAATAACACCAACTGCTGAGGAGACAATATATTTTTGATGGCTTTCTCCACACTACTTTCCCATTTATAGTGTAAAGTTCCCTTCCAATAAGAATGAAATTTTTAATTTATGATGTTTATCAGATATTTCACTATGGTCTTCCACTCAATATTTAGCATACAAGGTTAAAGTTTGGTAGACTAAGTGCCGATTCAGAACTGAGATACACAACTATATCATGATGTGAAATTTTGAGCAATCAATAGTATTATTGCTATGATGAGACATCAACCATCTACTGTTCCAGATTCAAGCCAACTGAAACTTAAATATGTTCTTACAACTGCCCATTCACTTCTCACTGACAGATATCAGGCTTACAGAAATTTCTGATTGCATTCATTAGCTACAGTACAACAGAAATAGCTATGGAATGGATGAAACGTAGTGTCCCTTATATGATTGGTTTGGCATACAACTTTACATATGTTATAAGCAACATTAAGATACCAATCTACAAATGTGATGCCCTCAGATACCCAACAGATTCTCTTGCATTTCACTAACAATATTACAATTAAGCATTGAGACTATAAACCAGTAGCTGTAACAATATTAAAATGATAAACCCTTCTCAAAAGACCATTTGACTTTATATGCACGACTCAGAAAAGATAGCAAGACTGAAACAGCTGTTTGACATGTAATTCTTTGAGTAATACAAGGTCTGTAATTTCATAACAGCAACTCCTAATTTTAACAGCAGATTCTTAGTTCCATTCCCTAGCTTAATACCTAACTTCAGACCTGATTGCTACCTGAAAATCATGATCAGATTGTACTCAGACCTGGAATTCATGCAGCCACAGCACCAGGAATGAATATGTGAAGCCTCAGGTAAGTCACAGATGACTGGCAGCTACAGGAGTCAACTCCTCATTCACCCAGCACTTTGAACATATCTGATTCGAGCCATATGGAGGGAGAATTCATTAAGGGCGAGCTAGAATAACCCCTCAGAATATAGAGATTCACTCCTGGGAAAATCACGTCCTTGTAACAGCTCAGATATGGGTTAAAACGCCTCCCAAATTGCCAAATGTAGTCTCCAATAAAAACAACGACCAAGCTGAGATGGAAAGGGCGTTCTTCCTTCTGCAGTCACGTTTTTCCTCTTACTCACCCAGATTACTCAAACCACGACCTGAAACTGATCAAAATGCTTGCTTATACTGCGCCTAGGGTTTCTTCATGAAAGAACGCCTTCAAAGATTTTGTAAGGAGTTCTAAACTCGACCCAATGATGAAGCAATATCTCAGTAGATGAAATTCACAAAAATTAGAGATTAAGCTTTGTTTCTTCTTACCAAATCTTCAACTGTTCCAAGCTAGGAGTGATGATTTCACACTCGAAACAATGGCGGTTAGGGTTTCCAAAACCAAAAACCAGGAAGCTCGAGCTTCTCCGTGAAGAAAGTGTTCATTCAAAAGTTACCTTAAAAAATGAGCTTCACTCAATATATTTCCAAGATGTCCGACAAGAGACTTCTTTTCTCCTTTTAATCTTTTCCACTCAAAATCATAAAGTGACTTTTTCATGTCATATTTTAAATATTTCCCCAAGTCACTTTATAAACAACAAATAAGTGACTTATAATGTTCCCCTTTAATAAATATTTCAAGGAGTCACTTTATAACTTAATTTATTAATTATTTAATATCCCTCTTTTAAAAATAATTTAAGACTTAGGTAATATTAAATAATTAAGTCACTTTGTCCAAATTTTGGGGACATTACATATAGGACTTTAAGAATGCACATAAACTAACAAATTTTCACCCCAAGCTTCCAAAAGGATAGTTCTTACCTCCTATAGGTCTTGATTGTTTGACAAAGGTAGCTTCCCATTCCATGAGTCATCCCAAAAATTTACACTCTGCTCATTATTCACTTCCCAAGATGCATACTTTGTTATAAGATCCCTACTCTGCAAAATCAAGTTCCAAATGGCAGAACCCTTTGGAGGGTCAACAACTGTTAAGATTCGTGTAGGAAGAGAATTATCTAAATACTTAGTCCGTAGAATTTTATCCCATTTTTCATTTGGATTTTTGTATATTTTCCATGCTAACTTGGCACCAAAATCTTTATTTCTCCATGTAAGATTTTGGATTCCAGCCCCCCTTGTTTCTTGCCTGTTTCTAGGTTCGCTAGGGATAGCAAGGGGACCTTCTTATGCTTGTCAATATTACCTTTCCAAAGAAAAGATATTATTATTTTCTCTATTTCCAAGATTACCGAAGTAGGGGCTTTAAGGACAATAAGGAAATAGTTGGGGATGGATGATAACACTAATTTAATTAGAAGGATTTTTCCCAATAGGGATAACCATCTTGCTTTCCATATTAAGATTCTTGCCTTAAGTCTACTAATTACCTTATCCCAGTAATGTGCCCTATTAGAGCCTTCGAAGAAAGGGATCCCTAAGTAGGTATAGGGAAAATTTGCTTCTTGGAAACCAAGGGTGGTGACTATTTTCTTCTTGAGATCCTCTGGGGTGTTTAGAATGTACACCTTGGACTTGGCTGGATTTACTTTTTGCCCCGATGCTGAGGAATATTTGTTCTGAACCTCTTTAACCTGTTGTGCTTCCAATAATGAAGATTTATTGAAAAGTAGGGTATCATCAGCAAAGAGTGAATGTGTGATTGAGATATTTGAATATGCTATCTGCACTCCCTTCCATGAACCTTCACTATGTTTCAAGTGGATGAAGTGACTTAAAGCTTCTGCCATAATTATAAAAAGAAATGGGGAGAGAGGATCACCTTGTCTGACCCCTTGAGAGGAGTTAAAGGAACCTGAAGGATTTCCATTTATAATTACTGAGAACTTTGCTCCAGAAAGGCAAGACCTTATCCATCTACGCCAATGAGAACAAAAGCCAAAATTTTGAGGACCTTATTGAGAAACTTCCAATCAACCTTGTCATATGCTTTCATCATGTCTAGTTTAACTATGAAAGATGGCAAGTTGGACATTGCGATTGAATGGAGAACCTCATGGGAAAAAAATTCTCCTTCATACGTTTCTCTCCCTAGAACGAACCCACCTTGCTCTTGTGATATGATTCTTGGAATAATTGGCTGAAGTCTCATATAAATAACTTTTGTGAATATTTTATATATAAAATCAACAAATGTTTTAGGGTCTTTGATTTTTGGCAATATTGCAATGTTAGTTACATTGAATTGCCTGCGCATGAAGCTTGTTCTTCTGGATTCCTCAAGTTCCCATAGGAGCTCAAAACATATAAAATCCCAACAATTCTGAAAAAATAATTTTGTAAACCGATTCAGGCTAGAAGCCTTGTCAGGGGGAAAAGAGAATACCACCGATTTAAGCTCCTCCATGGAAAAAGGCTTTAAAAGCTTCTCATTGTCCTCCTAATTGATGAGATGAGGTATAGTGTTTAAGATCTCTTGTTGATCATTTATTCTGGAAGCATCTATGGAGGTGGGAGCAGTAAGAAGCTCTGAGAAAATTTTCACACCTTTATTAATATCTTCCTCCTTGGTTAGCCAATTGTTTGATGAAAACTCTTGGATTGAATGAATAGACTTTGTTGCTTTTTTTTATCTGAGTAGATGCATGAAAAAAATTTGTATTTCGATCTCCTTCTTTTAGCCATAGTTCCCTAGATTTTTATCTTCAATATGCCTCTTCTCTTGCACATAATTCTTCCCATTCCTCTTGTAGTTTTTTCTGTTTTTCAAATAAAGTAGCATCCAAACCATTTTGAATTATGTTTTCATGAATTGTTGTTAATTGTTTAAACACAACATCTTTTTGTTCAATTTTTTTTTTGAAAACTTGTTTGTTCCAAAGTCTAATTTGTTGTTTCACATGATTCAACTTTTCATAAAATTGAAACATTTTGGTGCCCTGAACATAAGGAGCATTAACCCACCAAAGCTTCAGAAGATCCAAGAACTAAGGATTCCTAAACCACATGCTCTTGAATTTGAAATATGCTTTAGGTTTAGAGGGTGAAGCGTTTGTTATAGATAGGGAGATGGCATAATGATCCGACCCTGGATAAGGAAGTATCTCTGAATTTAAAATGATAGCTGAAAGGAACCAATTTAGAGAAACTAGGAATCTATCTAACCATTCTACTATTTGAAGAAAGCTCATTCTCTTATTAGTCCATGTGAAACTTCCTTTTTGAGGTTGAATATATTGAAGCGCATTTGAGGATATATATTCACCAAAATATGACAACTTTTTGAGGTGGGCATATTCCTCCACTCTTTTCTTGAAGAGATGTAATTGCATTAAAATCTCCTGCTAGGACAATTTTGTCACTTTGTAACAAACCAATTTGATTGGTAAGCTCATCCCATGGGTTCTTTTCATGAGTCTGTGTTGGGCCATGGACATTTATGAGCCATAAATGAAGATTGAATTTTGTGCATTCTACAAGATGCCAATAGTTTTCATTTTTGAATGATTTAACACCCACTAACTTTGGGTTCCACAAAATGACTAACCCACTTGAAGCACCTTGAGCTAGAGAATGTGTTGACTCCCATTTAACCCACTTTTTTATTGAACATTCAAAAGTATCTATTGAAGTTTTTGTTTCTTGTAACAGTACTGTGTTGGCTCCACAAGTTGCTTGATGCGAGCCCACTTGTCAGGGGCATTTATGCCCCTGACATTCCAAGAAATTATTTTCATTTTACTCAAGGAGAGCAACATGCTCTCCTCGAACGCTTATTCGACATGGATTCCATAATGGTTTTTTGAACACCCATCTCTATTTGCTCCTGCAACTTTGCAAGATTAGATTTCCTACCTCTTTTCCCTTGTGTTTTCTTCACATGGACTAATAAGGAGATTGGGTTATTGAAAGGGTTTTGATGTTTTTTGGACCTATAGATACCAAATAATTTGAAACTGACAATTGATTTCCCAATGACTTTTGTTTAGACCCTTGGCAAGAAGATTGTAGAAAATCTTTTTGAGAGACAAAAGTGTCTTGGGTTGAAACCATTTTCTGATTACCCTTTGAAAAAGGCCTTGTACTGTTATCCCAAAGTTCTTCTTCCATAGAAATTTCATCAAATAACTTTGAGCCAATGGAAACAACATTTTTTCTGCTAGATATTCAAGATCCACGTCTTTATCCTTATTAGTGCACAAAACAAGCCATTTACTATGATCCTTAGAGATCGACTCTTCCTGAACAAACTGAGGATTCAATTGCATGTTGTCGTTTAAAGACCATGAGGCTAAATAATCCTTTGTTCCTTGAAACATCATTTTTTTTACTAATTCATCCAGTTGATATTCTGAGCTTAGTTTTTCCACTTGAGAGTAAAGATTAAGTGACAAAATGGAAAATATTTGCATTATATTTAATACGTTATGCTGAATTTTAATCTGGAATATTGGATTTCTAATTGTCTTTAGACTTTTGACAGACCCTAGCTCTGCTCCCACTAGTTCCCATTTTCTTTTAAGTGTAATATTCTGTGATGGTATGATCACATGTGCTGACTGATCTTGATGACCCTGAACTTCCTTAATGGTAGCTCCTGAGATAATATCAAGCAGATTAGACTTAGCATCTGAGTTGTTATCCTTATTGCATTGCTTGGGGTAACCTCTAGAATTTACCAACTAAGGAGATTGTTGTGGGTCTGATAAACATTGAGCAAATGTGTGTCCGATGATATGACAATTAGGGCATGCATTCTTGGGGGTTTCATAAACAATTTATTGGTTCCAAGTTTCAAATTTTGAAACCAATTGAATATTTGTCTGGAACCCTTTATTAGTATCAAAAAGAGCACACATTCTGATAGGTCATGAGGGATTTTTAAAAAACTCCTTGTCGTGCATGAGAAAAATTCCCAGCCTATTAGCAATGATTTCGAGTAGGTCAAGTTCCCTATATTCAAGTGGGAGCTTAGGCAATTGAAACCAAAAGGGTACAAACTTGGATTTAGCACTTTCTAGAATGAAGTTTGGGATCCAAGGCTGCATGCTTAAACTTGCCCCTTGAAAAACCCAAGATTTAATTCTGAAGACAGAGTCTTTCGCAGCTTTATTGTCAAAAATGACTACAAAGATGCCTTATCACTACTTAAATAAAAACTTGTTGTATCCCCTTCCAATCATTATAAATTAGATCTTTTAATTGAGTTAAGGGTAAAGATAAATTCCAAAACTTACAGACTATCGCTTTATCCCTCAGATCTTGAATTTGTGCATGTAGCATGCATTCAGGAAAAGTGACTTTAATCCCATCTGAGGGGAAAGAGGGTTGAGATTTGTCTACTTTTTTTTGGATTCCTTGTGCTTCCAAACTTGCTTAGATGACCCAACTTTCTTAGATTTCTTCTTCCTTTTTTTCTTGATTTTTTCTCCTTTGCAATCTTTTGTTCAGTTTGAGGCATTACTTCTTCATTCTCCTTTGAATGATTCAGATTATAAGTAATATGGGGAGCCCCATACTGGCCAATGGTCTTCATAGGAGATCGCTACTGTAGAAATCCTGGCTACAGATTTGTGGCATTGGGGTTCAAAAGTTTGGGAGATGTACAATGCTCCTGAGACTGCCAGATCATGACGCCCTTATTCTTTTGTAATTGTTGTTTTCCCCCTTTAGATTGATCAATCTGAAAACCCTTGTACTTATCCGGTTCTGCATCTACCTTCCCACCTTTTTCATGAATTTTATAACTGCCTTTAGATAGAGACGGGTCATTTGGATTGAAGGGAGCGCCAGAAGAATTTTTATTTCTTCCCTGCCCATGAGACTTAAGATCTGCTTCCGCATTTGCATAAGATCGGTCTAAGAAATGGGAATTATCCTCTGGTGTTCTGGGGCACCATTTTTCTTCCAGTTGATGTAGAATGCCCCTATCATCCTCATATAGATCAAAAATGGGTTGCTTCCCATGAACCAAGTGCCTGGATTTATGAAAAGGCTTCCAATTAGGTTTTGAGAATCTGTGTACCCCCTTTCCCAAAATTTTCCTTGCATGTGAATGTGGGCATTCACTGACCTCTGATGATGAAAATTTATGTTATCATATCTCTGAGGGGGACACAAATGCCTATCATGCAAAGCCTGATCTTTGTCAGGGATATGACCGTTGGGTCGCCATTCACAACGTGCCATCATCAAAATTCAAGTGTTTTTCTACCAAGATGCGATGGATTTGTGAAATGGGATTTTTTATTGGGAAAACTTAGTTACATCCTCATAATTTTCTTATATATTATGAATTCGTTCTCAAATTTATATAGTATTATAGTTGTATGCTTCATAGGGGCTAACCCGGTCACAACTCCATGATTCCATTAAAACTTATTTTTTACATGGCTTAATTCTTGTATCTATCATGGTGACCAATTTAGTTACATTTTCATGATTGCCTCAAACATCACAATTCCATTTACACCACCACGTTGCTATATTTTTTTCACATTTATGACATATTGAAGATGATTTTGTTTATGTGAACTAATTATGTTTTGTCGATGCAAATAATGGCCTTATGTGTATAGGTATGGATGATGTTGCTTTTTAAGTACATAAAGAATTATGAGGCA
Organism: Sequoia sempervirens; assembly: GCA_007258455.2. Lineage (NCBI taxonomy): Eukaryota > Viridiplantae > Streptophyta > Pinopsida > Cupressales > Cupressaceae > Sequoia > Sequoia sempervirens. The sequence goes on from VDFB02293685.1 coordinate 23,734, forward strand.
TCATCCATAATAAATCTTGGATTTTTTTGTTGGTTTTTTTTCTACATATAACCTCATTACATATATGTCATAAATACATGTTCATGGTCTTTATTTGACCCATTTTCCACTCTAATATATAACCACAAATTCATTAGCAAACCACTACTCTAGCTTCCAATGATTTGGATTGATCATCACGTATAACATTCTCGCACCTAGGACTAGATATCATAGGTGTTTCCCTATCCCTTGATCTAGGCCATGCTACAACTTAGTCTACTCTTTTTTAAATTAAAATTTTCTATCTCTTGGGCTAAATTTTCTATAAAATAAATATTACAGGTGATTATATTACATGCCAAAATATCAAATTGAGGGACTAAGGATGTGTATTTGTAGGAATCTCCTAGATCATTATTAATATACAAGAAATGCACATTAGTTACATCATCATTTGATATTAGAGTATCAAAGCATAAAAATATACACAAGTAACACTTTATCACTCATAAATTATAGGCATATCTCACCATCGCATATGCATGGTTTGTCTTTGAATTTGTACATTAGCACAAGTGATTGACTCTAATCAAGGAGGTTGATAATCTTCCCTTTCTTTTATAGAAGGCCACATTGCACTTTTCAACACAACAACTTATTTAGAAGCAAGTGTTAAAAATATGGGTGAAGCATAAAAGGCCTTATCAATGGATGACAAATCCACAACAAAAGGATTAAGATCACACAACCGAAAAAGAATACCTAGACCAAACTATGGGATAGACTAATCCTATATTAGTGTGATCTTTGATTAAAATTTATTATAGACTTTAGAGTGCAAATCTCATTTTAAACTTAAAATAAAAGAATCTTGACACATCACTACATTAAAATTGACAAAGAACTAATTACCTATTTTTTATCATTAAATTTTTATGTCAAAATTCAAAATTTGAATTCTTTATATTACTTATTTTTAAATGAATGTTAAATTAATCATTTATATACATGTAATCTCCTTATAATAAATTATTTTATGTTTTATTTCTTAAACTATATAACTTAATATAATTTGTGAAACTAAATCTTTGAATGTTAGATAGACAATAGTAATAATTATATTTAAAGAATATGAGAAAAATATTTTTATTTTTTAATAAAAACACAGTGAAAAAATATATATATATATAATAGTAATAGATTAGATTTTATACTTTTCTCAAATTTTCAAATGGCGAGTCATTTCTAAAATAAGAAGAGGGAAAATTAACAAAAAAATATCCCTATGGTAAATCCCATAAAAACCAGAATAGCATATATCATCGTGATCAGGGAAAAAATAAAAACCCTTATTCCTACATGAACTGGTTGTTATACTGAAAAACCTTAGAAGATTTATCAAAAAGTAGTGACATTAACCCAGAAGTATTTCATCGATAATACATGAAAGGCTCAATTACAGAGCATCGTAGCCTTGAAACTGCTATAGCAGCCACGAACTACTCAAGAAAAACATGCATATGCTAAGAAATAATTTATGTCCATCTCTTTAATTTAAGAGTGAGAAAAAGAAGGAAAGAGAAAACATGCATGATCTTTAATCGGTTCCTATGCAGATGAACATTTGAGCTCGTTGATATAATCCTTTCCAATCAATCCTTTAATAAAAAATTGATTCAGATATTCTTCGTAGGACAATGCCGAATACAGTGAGTTGACATTTTTTCCATATTGTATAGTTATGGAATGCATGTGGCATGGAGAATGCGCATTAATGGGCAGCAGTGCATCTGTGAGAACAGTAACCCAACAGAAAATAGAAAAATAAAAAAATGTTTGACCATGAGAGCTTAGTGTGTGACACTTAAGCCCAACCTTCTTATCAATTATTTGAGAGGTGAGATGATTAAATCACAAGATGGCAGAGTACAGAACATGGGCCATGACATCCTTACACGGTCTTTGTGAACAAAACTCCTATGCTCAATGCTCCATTGCTCAATATCTGCCTTACAATTGGGATCCAAGTCAAAAACAATAACACAATCTTAAGGGACGTTAAACTAATGAAAGAAAAGGGCGTAAAATTCTGAAGCATTAAGATAGCCTGTTGAACTGTGGATGAGAGCGCTCACCTCGATTTTATCACCAATATTGAAAACAAGGGCGCCTGGAATGCAGGGAACATCAATCCATCCATCGCCCTTACAAATTTGTAGGCCTGGGGTTTGGTCGTGAAGGAGAATTGTGAGGGCCTCCACATCAAAGTGAGGTGAAGCGCCCAACACCCATTTTGGCTGAGGGAAAGGGGGATAGTAATTTATGTTGAGATGGATCTCCTTCCTCTCTCCACCCAACGCTTCCTCAAGAGCATTTTCATTAGCCAACCCGAGGCCGCCATAAAGTGCCTACATCAAAACTTCCCACAATTTGCAAATCTCTCTGCCATACTCATCCATCACTTCCCTACAAAACAATACACAAGTTAGATCAGAATGATCATGTACACAGGCATGCATATGAACAATGAAGTCAGAAGGGTGTTTGGGCCACTTGCTCATGACTCTCTGTGAAACAGGCCACACGATATTATAATAGTAATCTTTCCAATCTAATTTTGCATCCGTGGAAGTCCCTACTTTGTTGCCATAGCCAACATGATTTGTTCCCCTTTCACTTTTGTATAGTTCCTTTTCCTCCATAGGAAGCTCAAAGAAGGCCTTGCCCACAACTTTTACGCAAGCAATAAGAGACTCAGGAATTTTGTGATTAACAATCTAGAAAAATCCCCACTTCTTTGCAACGCTTGAAATTTTTGTTACGGTGGGCTTTGTTGAGAGGTTGGACGGTCAAGCCATGCAAGTCAATGACTGGAATCTGGGTATGTTGTGTATGAGGAGAATTTTTGAAGAGCTCCAGGCTTGGCCTAACATATTGTAGTGGAACTGTTTGGATTCCCCTCTCTGCTAAGCTCTGGACTCTGGTTATGGCAGGCTGTTGCTCCATGGCTACAACAAATAGACCTCGGATTTTGAGAGGTATTCAATGTTTGCACAACACTCCCTAGTCCCTACTTCAACAATATTATCATTGGCATCAAATAATTATCTCTTTGTTGGAATCTACCAACCTAGACAGACAACTGTTATTAAAAAAATCTACATTTTTTTGGTTTAACTGTTTGGCCAAATCACATGGAAATTGATGGATACCAGAACTACTGCACTAGTTGATAATGGCAATCGCTTTCATGCAAATCTTTAAAAAAATTTGGGGGTCAAGGTAGGAAAACCCCTCTTTTAAGTGCACTCAAAACAATTCATTTGCATATTATTATATAGTAGTTATATCATGTGAGGAGTAACATCCAATGTCTTAATATTATGATCTGGGTGTAACATCTAATGTATTAATATTAAAAAGTTATTGCATAAAATTATAAAATTAGTGCGAAATGGAAATTGTCTTGTTTTATTAGTTCCTACTGATAGGAAAATTTACTATTGCATCCATTGCATTTTCTTTTCAAATAGTTGCTTGGCCAATGAAATTGTATTATTTAAAATATTTTTGTCTTTTTCCTATAGTTGGGATTTAAGCACATATTTTTTGTGCTTGAAAATCGTGGTTTATCTCTTTTTCTATTGGTTGGAGTAGGTCGATTTTTTATTTTCCTTTAAGTAAATTAGGAAATAGTAGGACATTATATATTGTGGCAAATATTTAATCAAGGTATGCATATTGTGTGAGTTTTGGCGGTGGGTTGGTGGGTATTGAAGCAATGAATGCATGTTAAAATGCATTAAATGCAAACTCACTATATGTTCGAGCCTGTACCTGGTGGAAACTCAAGTAGAGAAATGCATTAATTCATAAAATAAGGAGGTGAGTGTTATTTTCTTGTCTCATTTATTTATTGCCTATTGAGAAGTTTGTGTGTTTTTTAGTTTTGGTTGTCATTTTGAGGACATTTGTCATTTTGTGCAGTGCTTGAACGAGGGAGGATTCATAGGAATGGTGTGCAACTGGTGAGTGGCTCATCTATCTATTTTTTATACTTGATAACTAGAAGCGTTACAAGGAAAACTAAATGGTTTGAGCAAGGTCTTGTCGACTATGGGTGCATTGAAAGCATTAACTATGTGTTTATTGCTTGAGTGGCCATTAGTCTATCAGCAAAGCTTGCAAAGAAAATTGTGTGAGATGTGTTGGAGGGTTGGTGGGTACACAAACAGTGAATGCATAGTTAATTCATGAAATCTTAGGCGAGTGTTGGGTTTTATTTGTGCTTATTCTCATTTGTTTATTGTTTGTTGAAAAGCTTGTGTGTTTTTAGTTATTGGTCTTGCTTGAACGAGGGAAGATCTATTATAGGGTTCAAACTGAATGGTTTGAGCAAGGTCTTGTCGACTTTGGGTGCATTGAAAGCATTAACTATGTGTTTATTGCTTGACTGGCCATCAATCTATCAACAAAGCTCACAAAGAAAATTGTGTGAGATGTGTTGGAGGGTTGTTGGGTACACAAGCAGTGAATATATAGTTAATTCATGAAATCTCAAGTGAGTGTTAGGTTTTATTTGTGCTTATTCTCGTTTGTTTATTGTTTTTTGAAAATCTTATGTTTTTTTAGCTCTTGGTTGTGCTTTTCCATGTTCGTTATTCTGTAAAAGTGCACTGCTAGTGAGTGGCTTAGCTGTGTGTTTATGATACTTGATAACCTGAAGTATTGCTTGTTGTTACAAGGGCTAACAGGGCAAGTGGGTACAGTAGATGACATATGCTTTGAGCAAGGTCTTTTGGATTGTGGGGGCATTGAATGCATTAATTATGTGTTTATTGCTTGAGTGGCTACTAGTCTATCAGCAAAGCTCGCAAAACAAATTATGTGAGATGTGTTGGAGGGCTGGTGGATACAAAAATAGTGAATGCATAGTTAATTCATGAAATTTGAGGTGAGTACTAGGTTTTATTTGTGCTTATTCCCATTTGTTTATTGTTTGTTGAAAAGCTTGTGTGTTTTTAGCTTTTGGTTTCGATATTGCATGTTTTTTATTCTATAGCAGTGCACTACTGGTGAGTGGCTTGTCTATGTATTTATGATACTTGCTTGTTGTTACAAGGGCTAACAGGACAACTGGGTACAGTAGATGGCATATGTTATGTAATGCAAAAACATGCAATGGTTGAAGCAAAGGAGAATTACCACAGGAAAAACCGAATGCTTTGAGCAAGGTCTTGTCAACTGTGGAGGCATTGAATGCATTAACTATGTGTTCATTGCTTAAGTGGTGAGTAGTCCATTAGAAAAGCTTGCAAAAATTTTATTTAATGTCTAAATGTTTGCAAAAATTTATCATGTTGGTCTATTCTTTTACAAATTTTATCGTTATTTCTATGGTTCATGTTTATCGATAGCGTATTATATGTCATGGATTGTGCTCATTTGTCTATTTTTTCCCTGTAACAGGAACCATTACATGCAGTTGGAGTTGGAGGCAGACATCTATATGAGTGCAAATATACTTGGTTGTTGAACAAGGAACTGGAAGGTCAAATTCTTGTATCATTCTTCCCTTTTGTTTCCAATGAATTTTAAGTCTTCCAATGTGCATAAAAATTATGCTTTAGAAGAGTTATGAACAATAAAGGAGAAGTCTGGTTCAGGAATCTGACTTAATGAATAGATAGATAAGCATAGTGAATGGCATGCCATGTACTTCATAAACATGAAACTTGTTTTTGTTGAAAAGAAGGTCACTATTGCAATTGTTAGTTTGTGTCAATAGGAAGGTTTATAATTGCATTTGTTGAATTTTCTTTTGAAATAGTTGCTCGTTGTTCTTAAACTTGTCAAAAGAGCAATGAAATAATGGGGGAAGAAGACACATTATTCAAAGACTTATTATAACAAAATGGGGAACACTAGAAGATTGAAGGCTCATTATTGAATTCGCTTTTGAAATAGTTTCTTGGACAATCAAATTGTATTGTTTGAAGTATTTTTGTGTTTTTCCGACAGTTGTGATTTAAGGACATATTTTTGATGTTTGAAAATTATGTTTTATTTCTTTTTCTATTGGTTGGAGTAGGTCTATTATTCATTTTCGTTTAAGTAATTTAGCAAAATAAGGGGACATTATATAGTCTAGAAAATATTTAATCATGAAGCAATGAATGCATGTTTAATCCATTGAATGCAAATTGTGAGAGATGTGTTGGATAGCTGGTGGGTACACAAGCAATGTTCATGCATAGTTAATTCATGAAACATTAGGCAAGTGTTGGGTTTTACTTGTGCTAATTCTCATTTGTTTATTGTTTGTTGAAAAGCTTGTGTGTTTTTAGCTCTCCATGTTCTTAATTCTAGGAATAGTGGACTACTGGTAAGCGGTTTTTATGTCTGCTTATGATACTTGTTAGCTAGAAGTATTGGTTTTTGTTACAAGAGCTAGGGGGGCAAATGGGTACATTATATGGCATATACTATGTAACCCATTGAACGTGGAACAGTTGAATCCAAGGAGTACGTGACTAAATTGTAACAAACGAGAATTATCATAGGAAAATGTGAATGTTTTGAGCAAGGTCTTGTTGACTGTGGAGGCATTCAATGCATTGACTATGTATTCATTGCTTGAGTAGCCATGAGCCTATTAGAAAAGCTCGCAAAATTTTTATTTGATGTCTAGATTTTTGCAAAAATTTATTGTGTTCGTCTTTTTTTTGCATATTTTAACATGTGGTTATGTGTTTCATGTTTATTAATAACATATTATCTTGCACAATTCACATTTAATAGAATATTGTTTATGATCTATGAGTCCTACCATTTAATGCATTAAGCATGCATTGACTACTTTAGCATCTACCATCTTGCTGCCAAAGGTGGCACAATTTGCATTCAAACATTAAATATTTGCAAAATATTTAATGTCCTATTTTTGCAATTTTCTTTAACAGAAATGAATAATAGGCCTACTCGAAGCAATAGAAAAGGAGAAGAATTGTTTATTATCTCTCAATTGCAAATGAAACCATTGCAATTGTAACCTGCTCTGTGGCTTCAACTGTTTCATGTCATTTGTTATCTACTGTACAACCTATTTGTACAATTAGGCCTTATAACAGCGAATAATATTTCTAGTCGCAGTAGGACAGAAGTACTAATATTAGGACAAGGGAAACAACTTGAGTGACTTTGTATAATGAATACAGTTGTAGCAAGTTACTTTTGCAATTGTTTATTTTAGTCTTCAAATAGTTGCTTGTTGAATGAAATTGTATTGTTTAAAATACTTTGCTAGCAAGCTAGTGCCTATCCAAGCAATGACTTCAGAGTTAATGCATTGTATGCTTGTATAAGGAAGAAGACCTTCCTCAAAGAGATCTAAAAGAGTATTGCTTTATCTAGTAACAATAGACTACAAGATATTGGGATTGATCTCTATCACTAATACTAGCATATCATGTTTCTTAACACACTTGTTGATGTTGTTTGTATGCTAAAAAAGTTTAATGCATTCCCTATGTTATTTGAATTTAATAGACTATTGTTTCTGATCTACCTATCATACCATTCAATGCATTAAACATGCATTGACTGCTTGAGTATCTATTGCCCCGCTATCAAAGGTGGCATGATTTACATTTAGCAATTAAATATTTACAAAATATATAGTGTCCTATTTTGATAATTTACTTTAAAACGAAAATGAATAATAGGCCTACTCCAACCAATAGAAGAATTACAACAAACGATAATTGAGACATGAAAAACTGAATACTTTGAGCAAGGTCTTGTTGACTATGGAGGCATTCAATGCATTACCTATGTATTCATTACTTGGGTAGATGTCAACCTATTGGAAAAGTTTGCAGGATTTGTATTTAATGTCTAAATGTTTGCAAAAATTTATCTTGCACAATTTGCATTTAATAGACTATTGCTTCTAATCCAACAATTATACCATTTAGTGCATTAAACATGCATTGATTGCTTTAGTAGCTACCACCTTGTTGCCAAAGCTGGCACAATTTGCATGCAGTGATTGAATATTTGCAAAAAAAAATAATGTGCTCCTAATTTCTTGATTTTCTTTAACAAAAATGAATAATAGGCCTACTCCAACGAATAGAAAAAAAGATAAATTGTTTATTATCTCTTAATTGCAAATGAAACAATTGCAATAGTAACATGTTTCTTGGCTTGAACAACTACTCCATTTCATATGTCATCTACTGTACCCATCTATACAATTAGGCTTTATAACAGCAATCAATGTTTGTAGTCGTAGCAGGACTAAAGTACTAATACCAAGACAAGGGCTGCCACTCAAGTGACTTTGTAGAATGAATATAGTTACAAGTTACTATTGCAATTGTTGAGTTCACTTCTGAGATAGTTTCTTGTTGAATCAAAATGTATTGTTTAAAATGCTTTTGAAAAGCGTGAAGCTTCTTTTTTTTTGGAAAGATTGTTAGCAAGCATATGTTTCATGTTTACAAATAACATATTGTATGCCATGGACTGTGACCATTTGTCTATTTTTCCCCTGTGATAGGAACCATTGTTTGCAATTGGAGTTGGAGGCAAAGACCTATATGAGTACAAATATTCTAGGTTGTTGACCAAGAAACTGGAAGGTCAGGTTCTCATATCATTCTTCTCATTTCTTTCCAGTGAATTTTAAGTCTTCCAATGTGTCTAAAAATGGTGCAGGAGCACCCAGGGCCTTCAAGAAGCACTTCAAGGATCAAGAGTGTGCAGGGGTCAGGAGGACCTTTCAAACAAGTCAAAGCATCAATTATGACCTATTGGAGCCTATAATGGCATTTGGGATGAATAAATGTAATGGGAATGTTAAAAGTTCTAAGGTTCCTGATAAGGAATCTAGGTTAAAAATGCAATGTAAAGGGAAAATTATGTTCTAGGGATTTTATTACTGATCTAATGCTTTAGGTTGGTCAAATAAACTTGGATATTGAAGATCCAATAGTTTTTAGGTGGTGGTTTTTAATAAATTTCAAGTTTGCAATTTCAAATTTTTGAATTTTAGTTTAGGCGGGAAAGGGAGTTTTTAGCATTTTAGAGTTAATTAAGCAATGTAATCAATCCAAATCGGTTGGATCAGTTGGAGAATGGGTTTATAACCCTAAAATGTTCATTTGTACGGAGGTTAGGTGATTGGTGAAAGCTTTGTACGGACTATCCTTAGAAAATTCAACAAAATTCCTGTTTTCAAGCAATTTTTTGTGTTTTCTTGATGATCCATTGATTTCTATTGAATTTATTTTCTTTTGGATGCCTTAGGGGTTTGTATTTACAAGCTTTGATACCTTTCACATGTTCTGATAAAGGAAATAGATCAATTCTTGCACATTTTTGCTGACTATCTATAGGAAAATACAGATTTTGCTCTGTTTTGAGAGTTTTTAATGAAGGAATGATCCATTTCATGGAGTATTATGACTGAACATCTATGAAATGGATCACATATGACATGTATTATAATAAACTAACAAAGAAATGTGCAGGGAAGAGGAAAACTAACATGTGCACAGTGAATTAGCAAAGGAAAAGGCATGAAGATGGACCCTAGGGTATAGCAGTGGAGAATATGCCTTAACAAGAGGTACATTTTTGAGTTACAGTAGTTGAGCAATGATGGATGAATGGTGAAAAGTCAAAATTTAAGACCTGGAAGTGTTTGGAAGTCCTAGAATCAAAAAGCCCTAGTTTTAAGCCAATTTAGGGAGGGTTTTGTAATTGGGCATGTTAAGAGTAACCTAGAAGATTAAAAGTCTGAAAATATTTGGTTTGGGAATGTTTTGGAAGACTATTGAGAGTTTCAAGGTTAGGGGACAAATTTGAAGAGGGGTTGCTTTGAAAAATAGGGCTAATTAGGCCTAATTTTGAGGAAATAGCAGGGTTTGAAGAAAGATTGTCTGAAACAAGTGATTCCTAGGAGTTGACATGATGTTTGTCATCACAAACCACACCTGAAACAATCTTTAGATTGGAGGTTCATTTGCAAAGTTTGAGGGAAAAGTCAAGAATTCCTTCGCCAAAGGCCTAATAGGGCTAGAAGGCTAGTTGTGGAGCAAACGTGAGTTTTGTTCAAAACAGAGGGTTAGGGCTTGAAACCCATTTGAGTCAAGTTAGGTTAAGTCCTTTGAGATCATTTCAGTTGCTTGGAACCACAAGGGAAGAAAATAGGTCATGAATGCAAAGTTGAGGCCTTATCTCCAGGTTGGTGCCTAGTTGAAAGGTTGTGAATGAACCATTGATATTCTTGTAACTTGGTGAATTTCTTTCAAGATCCCTGACCCTCTGCATCAAAAAATTATGTCTTGTAAGAGTTGTGAATAGTAAAGGAGAAGCCTGGATCAAGAATCTAACTTATCGAATAGACAGATGAGTATAGTGAATGGCATGCTATGTAATTCATAAACATGAAACTGTTTTATGGCAAAAAGCAAGTTACTTTTACAATGAGAGTTATGCATAATTACAAGCATGTGATATGTATTCCATATGCAATTTTTTGCTTCGTACATTGACCAAATTATATAATTTAAGTATATTTCCCTGTTACTATTTTTCTATTCACTGTAGCAGGCCTAATATTCATTTGCTTGTAAGAAAATCTAGTTGATGTGTTATGCAAAACATTGCATATCAATTGCATATCACATGGTTGCAATTATGCACATCTTTGGCTATAGCATTTCTACAATCAAATGATTGCAAAGGTCATTTTCTTATCAGCATAAATTGAACACTTTCAAACAATTGGCATAATTTTTACAAACATTCAAAGAATCAAACTTCATTGGAAAGAAAAGAGATAAATCATCTAGAATTCTGACCTCGTAGTCTCTTGTTCAAGAATCAAGTATATTTGTACATGAAAAGTTGTTATAAATGTTATGTTGAATGCATGTTTAATGCATTAAATGCAAATTGTGCAAGATGTGTTGGAGATCTAGCGGGTACACAAGCAGTGAATGCATAGTTAATTCATGAAATCCTAGGCATGTGCTAGGTTTTTTTTGTGTTTATTCATGTTTCTTTATTGTTTCTTGAAAGCTTGTATGTTTTTAGCTCTAGGCTCCTCTCTTGCATGTTTGTTATTTTGTGTAGCGTGTGAACACAGGAGGAGCCATAGGAATAGTGCACTACTGGTGAGTGGCTCCTATATCTATTTATGATACTTGACAAACGAGAATTGATTGTTGGGAAGAGCTATGAGATAGGATACAAGATTTATTATACATGCTACTGCAGCTTTTGCAACATCGCTCACTGAAAGGTGGACCCTTCTTCGCCTTCGTCGGTGTTTTACTCTTTTGAGGTTTTTCTGTTTAGGTATTTAAAGATTTATTTGAATTCCAAGCGGTTTCCTGTGCTATTCATTGAAAATCTTAAGTTCTGGACGCGAATTCGTTGCCCGATTTCGATTTTCCGCCTCTAACGGATTTTCCTGACCTTGATTTCTATTACAATTCTATAGTTCAGGATTTTGGTATGTATATCCGTGATTTTCCGACGCACCGGTCATTAGCTTCTAAGCAATTAGGTTGGTCCATCGGATTGTATTTCATTGGATTCTTTTGTGCCATCATGTTTTGCTATTTCCATCGCCTGAAGTTGAGACTAGGAGTTTTTCAGTTTCATGGATTGGTTAAATCTTAGTATCCGGGTTGGAATTGTATTCCAGGATGAATTTCGTGAATTACCGCTCTTCGTGGGTGCCATTGGCTTCACGTTATTGTTTCAGATTGACCTCCAGTCAACATCATGCGTGTCTCCATCAGCTTTTAAGTTTGAATTCGAATTATGAAATGGCACATTGAGACATGAGAGTTCGAAATTTTAATTCTATGTGTATTTGGTTATTTTACGCTAGGGTTGTGCAAGAGTGTTATTTGTCATATTTCAGTGATTTTGAGCAACCGGTCTATCCCAGATTTTAATAAGTCTCATTTCAATAATTAGTAAACCCTAGTGGCAACTTATCTATTGAAAACTGAATTTTGAACTTGCCTGGGCGCTAATGGTGGATGAGTAGGGTTTCAAGCTGAGGGCATTGCCATGTCAGGTTATTTTGTCTCAAAATTGACCTAGAACGTAAAGAAAATCTATGAAAGGTCCATCCCAAGTTTGTCCTAAGTTAAACTTTGTGAAATTCTGCATTGGTTCGGTGTCTGGGTGAAGTCGTGACTCTCCGTCCCTTCTAAATTTTCTTCGCTATGACCTTTCAAAGTCGGGGAGATGTCATACCGATCACCCCGTAGTTCACCGGTAAGGTCTTTTATGCATGTCGTTTGGTGAGACAAGGAGGATTCGCCGATACCTCACCCCGTAAGCAAATGTCTCATCGACATGCTTGTTCACATTCGCTTTCGGCAAGACTAACCCCGTCGCCAAGAGCTCATAGCGGGCTCCTTTCGTCTTGCCAATTCCCCTTTCGCTGAGACCTCCCCTTTCGGCGTGACCTTTCACCGAACATATCCTACTCTTGCCGAGACCCTCGCTTTCGGCGAGACTCCTAACGGTCGCCAAGACTTCATGGCGAGGCCTTCTTTTCTTGGCGAGACTGGATCTTTTTTAGGGGGACCACATGTTGTCGACAAGAGGTTATGCCGATGGGACATCATATCACCAAAACACTGCGCGATCGAAAGGACCTCTGGCCGAATTCAAAACCTAGTGCCTGTCGGCAAGACACCACAGCTTTGCTGAGACCTAATATCAAAAACTTTAGTCTGGCCGAAGTGTTTGTTTAGACCTTGAAATTCGGTGAGACAAGATGAATTTGCCAAGACTTCTCATCAAGATGATTGACTCCTGCCGAAACTTTCGTTCTGGGAATCCCCGTTGATTCGAAACTTTGCCTTATCCGCAGATTTCCTTCAAGTTTGGATTTCTCTGAAATCCGTCATCTCTCTAATTCTCCGAAGTTTCCTTTCTAGCCCGTTCTTTGCGAGAATCCGTCCCTCACGGGTTTTCCCAAAATTTGATGAAATGTGAAGGAACATGAAATAATTGGATTCGTTTATAAGTTGTGATGCAGTTTATGGTTTATTCATGATATCTTATGATCTCCCATGCGCCTTATTGATGAAAATGATCATGTTTGATGGTTAAGAAGGTGTTTCTTGGTTATTCCGTTGGAATCCGATCGGTCTGGAATTTCTCGAAATTCCTCTCTGGCTCAGATTCCCCGGATGGTCTTGAAACCCAAAATTTGTTGTGGTCATTTTATATGAATTTTAATAACACCTTGACTATATGAGATGCATTCTGACGGTGTTTTGATGAGTTAACATGGCTCTTTCCTGTGGTTTTTACTGTGATTTTCATGTTGAGTGCAGGCTGAATCTAGCAAGATAGCAGAGGGATCCTCTATGTCTGAGGTAGAAAGGATCAAAAAGGACATTAAGAGCAAGGTCCCTGAGAGTAAGATCACTTTTGTCTGGTCAAAAGTCACTGATACAAATGTTGGCCTCTGGGACTATGAGGAATTCAAAGAAAGAATGGTGGCTAAGGACCCTCCTTTGGTGACTAGAAGAATGATGGAATCCAGTTTGTCCCATGTTGTTGGTTTCCCCTCTACAGTGCAGTGTTACGAGCTGGTCCTTGAGTGCGCCAGGCAATATGATCAGGATACACATAGGATAATTGGTCCTCAAGGGAGGGTTGCAAATCTCAACCCGGTCTCCATTGCCCAAACCCTTGGACATGCCAACCCCTGGGTGGTGGGATCTACCTGAGGCAGTCAGGAGTTCTATGGATGACTAGAGATCGTGAAGTCACAGCAGCTGATCAATTCCTAGCTGGAGAAGCCCAAGTCCCACTATTCCAAGTTTCCAAAGCAGTTGTTCAAAGCAAAATTCAAGAGGGAATACTATGATGACATCACCTTTCTTAGCAGGGTGCTTGGATTGAAGAGTGTTGGTACATTTGAGAATTGGATGTTCCATGCGATTGTAAGGATGGAACAAGAGAAGATTAATTACCATTGGGAAGGGGTCATTAGCCAAGTAATTCATAAGCAGTTGTCCAATGTGTTGCAGACAAAGACCTTCACAATGACCTCATATTTGGTCTATGCACTTGCTAGATTCCATCCCTACAGAGGATTAGATACAAAGGGAATTTTCGGATAGGATATTATTTATGAATTTTTCCCTCAGTTGCACTTAGGAGGTTCAAACTATAGGAGGGAAAATGATGCATTCGCCATGCATATCACCCGAATGCTTCAGGAGTCAGAGCATGTCAGAATTTCAGATCAAGCAAAGGAGCTCATTAAGAAATATGGAGCCTGGTTTATTCAGTTCCCAGCCTTCTCCTACATTCGAATTGATGGCTGCCAAAGGGCCCCATATAGACTTCCAAGGTATCCCACTGACCACATTATATTGTTGGAAGTAATAAGACAGATTTGTGATTTTGATGCCACTATCAAGAAGGACAAACATAAGACTAGATTTGGTGGAGCTCCCTTGAGGATTGGGTGTTCAGAGGTTTTCCTTCCACACCGCCTAGGTCTCTAAGAAGAAATGAAATTTCATTTTGTTCTTCACCTAAAAGGTCCAGATTTGATATCACAAAGGAAGGCTCAAAAGAAGGCCAATAGAGAATATAGCCATAATAATAATTCTAGAGACCATCACAATCAGGAGGATGAGTATGAGGTCGTGAAGAAGCAAATTCTCTCACTGCAGATGCATCCGATTGTATAATGTGGTGGTGTAGTAACTGATCAATTGGAGGATGATGGGAACTTAGTTGAGGATCATGCCTATGAGGCAGTAAAAGATAGGCCGATTGGTGATGTGGACTGGTTAGAGGAGGAGCAAACAGAACTGAAACAACTGATGGAGCCAGTCATCAAAGTTACCAAGATGTGGCTAAAACACACTATGTGGGAGTTGGAAAATAAAGGAGTGAAATGCACTTATAACCTGATGGGAGACTTAGATTCCCATTCTACTTCTGAGGAGTCCACGGGGCAGCAAGATCCTAGGGGTAAAGGAAAATTGGACTCCCCATCCAAGATCAAGACAAAAGGTGTTCAAGAGGAAGAAGCCCAGGAAGCAGAAAAATAGAGGAAGCCAAAAGCTAAGAAGAGGATAAAGACTAAGAAGTCCGAGCAGAAAGAGAATGAAAATTAAGGTCCTGAAGTTGATGTACCAATGCCTAAGAGGAGGAGAATCATAAAATTGTCGGAAAAGGCAAACTCCAAGATATCGGAGGAAGAGGTTACCCCTCCAGTGATAAATGTTGAAAGTCCAGAGGAGAAAGCAAAGGTATATGCAAGGAGTTCTAGGACTCCTTCTCCAAAGAACGGTGTGCCTAAGGCAGATTTTCCTCCTGCCACTCTTCATGAGGGGCAGCAGGATGACATCCCTCCCGCTCATAAAGTTCAAAGTGAACCTGGTGAAGCTAAAGAAGTTGATGAACATCTAGACACGGAAGGGGAGGAATTCCATGAGGGAGAACTCTACAGTGCAGAGGCCGGAATTTAAAAAGAAATACAATCTCCTTTGATTGCACAAACAGATTCTCCTGTTAGGACTGAAGAAGTTGAATCTCCTACAAGAGAAGTAGAGGCAATGAGAGATCCATCACCTGAGCAAGAGGGAGAGCATATTGAAAAGGAAGGAAAGATGGATGAGACCCCTGAGGAACACAATCTAGAGGAAAGAATATCGGAGGGTCAGCGGGGAGAGATGCAAACTGATTCACAATTGGAGCCCACCATTCCAGAGTGGCTGGATAGAGAGATAAAGAGAAAACAAGTGGTTATGGAAGATAGTCCACCAAATTGGGATGCACTGCTAGCCAAAATTGGGAAAGATAAAGGTAAGAAGAAGGCTAGGGTGATCTCGAGGATTGAAAGAGATGAAACTCATGATCGGGTTATTCATATTGCCACCCCTGCTCCAGATCAAAACGGAGATGATGTGGTTGGAAAGGATTACCACATTTAGACTTTTAATCTAGGACCTACATCTATGGAGTAGGATATTGAGGATTATGAGGGTTCTAGTGCAGTTATTGTGGGTAGATTGAGGGAAGAAATGAAGACCAAGCAGGAACTAAAGAAGGAAAATGAGAATCTCAGGAAGTGCTTGGAGGAATTAATGAAACCACTGCAATCCATTAATCCTTCTTCCTCTACTACAAATCCTCTACCTTAGGAGACCATCACTGAGCTAGAAAAGATGAAAGCCTCCATTGTTGCCACCGTGAATTGGTTGAAAGGGGTGCAGGTAAAAGGTGATGGAGCTATTAGGGAAATCCTGTCGACTGGGAAGGATGCTACAAGGATGATGGAGTGGTTGAAACAGGTGTTGGCAAAGGATAAAGAAGATACGGATCTCCTTCTGTAGAAAACTAGGACTATTATGGAGTACACCTGGGACAGGTTGGGGAGTGATGGGATCCTTCCTTCTTCTAGAGCTGTCGAACCATGGGAGTGGTTCGAGGTATTTCAACCGCAAGTAGCATTGAAAAGATTACAAATAGAGAAGGGCACATTGACACACCCTTAGTTGAAAAGCCAATGGCTCTACTGTTTTTTGAGATAATGACAGTTAAAGGAAAGATCTTAACTCAAAGTATTGAGTCCTGAGAAGCTGAGAGAATGGTGGTAGGACGTTTATGCACCAAGTAATGATGATTTTGTGTCCAAGCACCAGCTTGATGATGCGGCCACCTACCTTGCAGTTATTGATAAGTATTTGGCGTATAAGGTAGATTGGGATAAGTCGGTCAAACACTCAAGGGACAAGGATTGTGTCCACTCTAGACGACTTTAGGTTCTCGCCCCACCACCCGCAGAGTCAATTTGGATAAGTTCTGGTTGCACATGAAGGCCGACTGCATTAGGACACAGGGAAGGGAGCTACCTGCTATCGCATGCCAATTTATGGTAAGCCCCTAGTTATCTCTCCACAAGCATCAACCAAAATTGTACTATGGGATCCCAGCTCTAATTTGGATGGAACATGCATTCAATGCTTATTTGACTGGCTGTGGGTTTCTCTTGACTGAGTGGTTGTGCCATTAGTGTTGCAGGCTCTTGCTTCGCTGATAGGTTTTCTGGGGATTTCTATATATTGGGCATTTTGCCTCTTTGTAAAGGGTTGAATAGCTAGATAGTTAAGAATTTGTAATTGTAGTGAGTAGAGCAAAAGAGATAGTTGTAGCTGTTAGCAAGTAGTATTCCGTGAAAATATCGCACGTAAAAGCCAGAACTAAGGTTATAGTGATAATTCAATGCAAGTAACATTATCAGATTTGCGCCACAATTATTTTCTCTTGTCTTGTATACCCTTTAACATCTTCAAACTTTATAGGTTAATGTTTATAGATTAATTTGGGTTCACAATGTTTTGTGATTTTAATACTTTGAATGAAGAATCCTCACCTGATAATTTTCAACTAACTCGATGAAGTTGTTGTTTGCAAAGTTAGTCCTGGACTTCATTCTGTGGTGTTTAGTCTGGACAGGAGGGATTTGTTCATTTAACCAAAAGGGTTATAAGAATGAATGTTCATGATTTGGAAAAATTCAACACCTAGAAGATTTGCACTATTTTCTCCAGAGATTGTAGGTCTATCCTGGTCATGAGATCACCTTTAAATGATTTGGTCCATTTGTTTTATTACTTCATTGTTAATCTTAGAGAGCATAGATTTAGAAATCCTCTAAAACCCTTATCCTTTTCTCATTTCTGATTATTGGGTTAAATCTAGGATTAAAGTATCATCAGCTTTGTTAAACTGGTAGAATCGACAGTACTGCTTGCAGTATGGCCCTATCAGGACACTTTGATTTCAGATTTTTACCGAGTTGTTTACTGTTTCAAGACTCTAACATTGTGAGACTTGGGGTTATCTCTCGAGGCTTTCCAATAGAGATTTAATTCTTCAAGAGAGATAGGATATCATATCTATCCGGTTGTTATTGTGTAAAGAAAACATCATCAACACCACGTAGGAAGTCCATAAACATGGGAAGCTATCGCATGGGTTAGCAGGACCACCATAAATGATAATTATCGTAATAAACCAAAAGTTTTAAGAAAGGTCTCATTTCAATCTGTGAGCATTGAATGCAGGTAATAACCATGTTGATTGCTTGAGTGGCTACTACCTAATAGCATACCATAGAATTTTAATTTAATGTTTGAATGTTTGTAAAAATTTATCACATTTGTCTATTTTTTTGCAAATTTTATCATGTGCTTTTGTGTTTCATGTTTATGAATAACATATTATATGTCATGAACTGTGCTCATTTGTCTAATTTGTCTCTGTAAAAAGAACCATTGCTTCTGATTGGATATGGACGCAAATATCTATATGGTTGCAAATATATTTGGTTTTCGAACAAGGAACTGAAAGGTCAAATTCTTCTATCATTCTTCCCTTTTGTTTGAAATGAATTTTAAGTCTTCCAATGTGCCTAAAAATTATGCCTTGAAAGAGTTGTGAACACCAAGGGAAAAGCTTGGTTCAAGAATCTGACTTGCCAAATAGACAAGTGAGCATAGTGAATGGCATGCAATGTAATTCATAAACATGAAACTATTTTTTGTACAAAAGTAAGTTACCATTGCAGTCGTTGAATTCACTTTTGAAATAGTTGCTTGGAAAATTAAATTATATTGTTTAATTTTTTTATGTGTTTTCTCTATAATTGGGATTTAAGGACAAATTTATTGTGTTTGAAAATTATGTTTTATGTCTCTTTCTATTGGTTGGAGTAGGCCTATTGTTCATTTTCATTTCAGTAAATTAGGAAAATAGGGGGACATTATATATATTGAAAAATATTTAATCTGAAATATTGAATACATGTTAATCCATTAAATGCAAAATGTTTGAGATGTGTTGGCGAGCCGGTGGGTATGCAAGTAGTAAATGCATAGTTAATTCTTGTTTGTTTATTGTTTGTTGAGAAGGTTGTATGTTTGTTTGTGAAACTTTATAACTAGAAGTATTGCTTATTGTTACAAGGGCTAAGGGGACAAATGGGTGCAGTCCATGACATATAACATGTTATTCATAAACACAATACACACAAGCATACAATGAATTTTTCCAAATGTTTAAGAATTAAATTGAAACTGTAAGGGCTTTGTTGTTGAAAATTTGCTCATTGTGCTTGATACACAACCCTTGCCAACCAATCAATTCTATAATCTAAACATTTCTGCTTTTATTAGTTGTTTCCGATAAGCAGGTTTACTATTACATTCGTTGCATTTTCTTTTCAAATAGTCACTTGGCCAATGAAATTGTATTGTTTAAAATATTTTTTCCTTTTTCCTATAGTCAGGATTTAAGCACATATTTTTTGTGCTTGAAAATTATGGTTTATCTCTTTTTCTGTTGGTTAAAGTAGGTCAATTTTGCAATTGTATAATGTGCATTGGATATGGCATGCTTGTCTATCAATCTACAGCTATTGCATTAAACGTCAGTAGGTCTACTATTCTTTTTGTTTAAGTAAATTAGGAAAATAGGAAATTCTATATTTTGGCAAATATTTAATTGTTGAATGCAAATTGCACAAGCTTTGATGGAGGGTCGGTTGGCACAAAAGCAATGAATGCATGATTAATGTACTAGGTCTATTATTCATTTCCATTTAAGAAAATTAGAAGACTAGGAAGATATTATGAATTTTAGCAAATTCTTAACAAATGAATTGCATATCCGATGATTGCAATTATGCATATTCCTGATTGCAAAAGTAACATGCTTTTGTGCAAAAAGGAGTTTCATGTTTATCAATTACATGGAATGTCATTCACTATGCCCATCTATCTATTTGGAGAGTTAGATTCTTGAACCAACATTCTCCTTTATTGTTCACAACTCTTCCAATACATAGTTCTTGTTCACATTGGAAGGTCATGTTTCTTAACACATTTTTCGATGTTCTTTCTCTGCTAAAAATGTTCAGTGCATTTTCTATGTTTTGTTACAAAATGAATGCTAATGCTTACTTATTTAATGACAAAAAACTAAGGTATTGAGATAATTGTTGAAACAAAACTCTTTAGCTTCTTTAGTATTCAAGGGCCTAATAGACTTAGGAAACATAAACAAATGACTATAGTGAATGACATGTTGTATAATTCATAAACATGAAACTATTTTATGGTCAAAAGCAAGTTACTTTTGCAATTTGAGATTTATGCATAATTACAAGCATGTGATATGTAGTCCATGTGCAATTTTTTGCTTCGTACATTGACCAGATTATATAATTTAAGTATATTTCCCTTCATTTGCTTGTAAGAAAATTTGATTGATGTGTTGGGTGAAACATTACATATGAATTGTGTATCACATGGTTCCAATTATGCACATCTCTGGCTACAGCATTGTTGTAGTCAAATGATTGCAAAGGTTGTTTTCTTATCAACATAAATTGGATAGTCTCAAACACTTGGCATAATTTTTACACATTTGAAGAATCAAACTTCATTGGAAATAAAAGAGATAAATCATCTGGAATTTTGACCTCGTAGTCTCTTCTTCAAGAATCAAGTATATTTGTACATGAAAATTTATTATAAATGTTATGTTCAATGCATGTTTAATGCATTAAATGCAAATTGTGCAAGAAATGCCAGGCATAGTTAATTCATGAAATGCTAGGCATGTGCTTGGTTTTTTTTGTGCTTATTCTTGTTTGTTTATTGTTTCTTGAAAAGATTGTATGTTTCTATTGTTGCTACATAAAGTAATGTTGTTTTAGATCTTTGAGCAAGGTCTTGATCATTGTGGAAGCATAGAATGCATTAACTATGGATTGATTTCTTTAATAGGAATTATCCTACCAGCAAAGCTTGTAAAATTTAGATTTAATGACTAGATATTTGCAAAAAAAATTGCGTCATCCTATATGGCTTATTTTCCTAAAGGAAAATGAATGGTAGACCTACTTGAAAGAATAGAAAAACAAATAAATGATAAATCTCCAACAACAAAAAATATGTTCTTAAGTGTTGTCCATAGAAACAAGCAATACTTCTAGTTATCAAGTATCATAAACACACAGCCAAGCCAGTCACCAACAGTGCACTTTTACAAAAATAATGAACATCGAAAAGTGTAACCAAGAGCTAAAAACACACAAGCTTTTCAACAAACAATAAACAAATAAGATTAAACACAAATAAAACCCATCACTCACCTAAGATTTCATGAATTAACTATGCATTCACTACTTGTGTACCATGTCCTCTGCCTTTCAAACAATAATACACTTCTCTCTACCTCAATGCTCTTCACAGGATTTGCAGCTCATATTCTAATGCATCAATCAACTGAAAAAATCCTCTTAAGTCTATATTCTCACACATTTACATGTAACACTATTGGAATTCTCACTATCCATGCACTTGGTCAACGTCTGGAAGATATACAGCACAGTGAAGCATAGACAAGCATTCCCATTTACATATGTTCACCATTAACAAACTATTAGGTATTGGGATTGCTTGATACCACTAGCCTCAGCATATTGTGTTTCTCAAGGCACTCTTCTATGTCATTTAATTTCCTTATTGCATCACTTTAACGGTTTGATACCAAAAAAAATTCGCGGCACTTTAAAATGATGTAAGCCAATTAATATTTGAAAGGAAATTAAAGTAAGCTCATGTTCACTATGGAGGAATTGAGTGCATTAACTATGTGTTGATTGTTTGTGTGGCTAGTAGCCTATTAGCAAAGCTCACAGAATTTTAATTTAATGTCTGAATGTTTGCAAAATTTTATCACGTTTGTCTATTTTTTTACAAATTTTATCATGTGCTTTTGTGTTTCATGTTTATGAATAACATATTATATGTCATGAACTGTGCTCATTTGTCTAATTTGTCTCTATAACAGGAACCATTGCTTGCGATTGGAGACAGAGGCAAACATTTATATGGCTGCAAATATACTTGGTTGTCGAACAAAGAACTGAAAGGTCAGATTCTTGCATCATTTTCCCCTTTTGTTTGCAATGAATTCTAAGTCTTCCAATGTGCCTAAATATTATGCCTTGGAAGAATTGTGAACAATAAGGGAGAAGCTTGGTTCAAGAATCTAACTTGCCAAATAGACAGATGAGCATAGTAAATGGTGTGCAATGTAATTCATAAACATGAAACTATTTTTTGTACAAAAGCAAGTTACCATTGCAATCATTGGATTCGCTTTTGAAATAGTTTTTGGCAAATTAAATTATATTGTTTAAAAAATTTATGTATTTTTTCTATAATTGGGATTTAGGGATAAATTTTTCATGTTTGAAAATTATGTTTTATCTCTCTTTCTATTCGTTGGAGTAGGCCTATTGTTCATTTTTCGTTTCAGTAAATTAGGAAAATAGGGGGACATTATATATACTGGAAAATATTTAATCTTGAAACATTGAATACATGTTTAATCCATTAAATGCAAAATGTTTGAGATGTGTTGGAGAGTTGTTGCATATGCAAGTAGTAAATGCATAGTTAATTCTTGTTTTTTTATTGTTTGTTGAGAAGGTTGTATGTTTTTAGCTCTCCATGTTGTTTATTCTAGGAACAGTGCACTACTGGTGAGTGGTTTGTCTGTTTGTTTGTGAAACTCTATAACTAGAAGTATTGTTTGTTGTTACAAAGGCTAAAGGTACAAATAAGTTTAGTCCATGACATATAGCATGCTATTCATAAACATGATACACAGAAGCACACAATGAATTTTTCCAAATGTTTAAGAATTAAATCAAAATTGTAAGGGCTTTGTTGCTGAAAATTCGATCTTTGCACTTGATACACAACGCTTGCCAACGAATCAAATTCTATAATCTAAACATTTTTTCTTTTAGTAGTTCCTACTGATAGGAAGGTCTACTATCAAGCATTTGTTGCATTTGCTTTTCAAAAAGTCACTTGGCCAATGAAATTGTATTGTTTAAGATATTTTTGTCTTTTTCCTATAGTCAGGATTTAAGCACATATTTTTTGTGCTTGAAAATTACGGTTTATCTCTTTTTCTATTGGTTGGAGTAGATTATTTTTCATTTTTATTTAAGTAAATTAGGAAAATAGGGGGACATTATATATTGTGGCAAATATTTAATTGAGGTATGCATATTGTGTGAGTTTTGGCAGCAGGTTGGTGGGTACTAAAGCAGTGAATGCATGTTAAATGCATTAAATGCAAAATTTGCATAGTTAATTCATGAAATATGAGGCGAGTGTTGGTTTCTGCTTATTCTTGTTTGTTTATTTTTTGTTGAGAAGCTTGTGTGTTTTTAGCTCTGGGTTGTCGTCTTCGATGTTTGTTATTTTGTGCAGTGCTTGAACAAGGGAAGAGTCGTAGGAGAAATGTACTATTGGTGAGCGACTTGTCTATTTGTTTGTGATACTTGATAACTAGAAGTGTTGCTCCTTGTTACAAGGAGAACATAATGGTTTGAGCAAGGTCTTGTTGACTATGAGTGCATTGAAAGCATTAACTATGTGTTTACTGCTTGAGTGGCCATCAGTCTATCAGCAAAGCTTGCAAAGCAAATTGTGCAAGATGTGTTGGAGGGTTGGTGGGTACACAAGCAGTGAATGCATAGTTAATTCATGAAATCTTAGGTGTGTGTTAGGCTTTATTTGTGCTTATTCAAGTTTTTGTTTATTGTTTGTTGAAAAGCTTGTGTGTTTTTAGCTCTTGATTGCGCTTTTCCATGTTTGTTATTCTATAAAAGTGCATTGTTGGTGAGTGACTTGGTTGTGTGTTTATGATACTTGATAACTAAAAGTATTGCTTGTTTCTATACACAACACTTGAGAACATTTTTTTTTTTTTTTAAATTATCATTTATATCTTTTTCTATTCTTTCAAGTAGGTCTAATTCATTTTCCTTTAAGCAAATAAGCTGAATGAAATGACGCAATTTTTTTTTGCAAATATCTAGTCATTAAATCCAAATTATCCAAGCTTTGTTGGTACGCTAATTCCTATCAAAGCAATCAATCCATAGTTAATGCATTGTATGCTTCCATAGTGAACTAGACCTTGCTCAAAGATCTGAAATAGTATTGCTTTATGTAGCAACAACACACTACTATTCTAATGCATCAATCAACGCACAATTTTTTTTCAAGTCTATATTCTCACATGTTCACATGTAACACCCTTGCCATTCTGACTATGCATGCACTCAGTTGACATCTAGAAGTTATGCAACACAAGAAAGCATAGACAAGCATTCTCGTTTACAGATGTTCACCATTGACACACTACAAGGTATTGGAATTTCTCCATACTAGTAGCCTCAACATATTGTGTTTCTCAAGGCACTTTTCGATGTTTTTTTCCTTCCTTAATGTGTCCCTTTAATCATTTGATACCAATTCTTTTTACTGGGACTTTTCAATGATATAAGTGGATTAATACTTGAAAGGAAAGTAATTAATATTTAAACCTCCAGTCTAGCTATACCAATAGAAAAAGAGATAAATAATGGTTTCCAAATATGAATAATATGTCCATAAATCTCAAGTATATAATGTTCCCATATTTTCTTAATTTACTTAAACTAAAATGAATAATAGACCTACTGCAAGAGAATCAAATTTGATTAGACAAGGAAGTATTACAAATGAAAATGATAAAATTAAGAATTGAATGCAAACTATGTCAGCTTTACTACCATCATGCACTTCATGTGCCTGGAATTTTGCTTAGAGGCAAGTTACTATTGCAATGAGAGCAGGTCACTATTGCAATTGTATGATGTTCATTGGATATGGAACTCTTGGCTATCGATCTACAACTATTACATTAAATGCTACTAGGTCTACTATTCATTTTTGTTAAGTAAATTAGAAAAATAGGACATTATATATTTTGGAAAATATTTAATCATTGAATGCAAATTGTACAAGATTTGGCAGAGGGTTGGTTGTCACAAAAGCAATGAATTCATGATTAATGCACTAGATCTATTATTGATTTCCATTTAAGAAAATTAGAAGACTAGAAATACATTATGAATTTTGGCAAATATTTAACCAATGAATTGCATATTCGATGATTGCAATTATGCATATTTCTAATTGAAAAAGTAACATGCTTTTGTGCAAAAAGAAATTTCATGTTTATGAATTACATGGCATGCCATTCACTATGCCCATCTAGATCTATTTGGAAAGTCGGATTCTTGAACCAACATTCTACTTTATTGTTCACAACTCTTACAATACATAGTTCTTGGACAATTGGAAGGTCATGTTTCTTAACGCACTTTTCAATGTTGTTTCTCTACTAAAAATGTTTACTACATTTCCTATGTTTTGTTACAAAGTGAATGCTAATGCTTAGTGATTTAATCACAAAAAACTAAGCTATTGAGATAATTGTTGAAACAAAACTCTATAGCTCTTTCAATATTCAAGGGCCTCACAAACTTAGGAAACATGGAAGAGGGAAATCTAGAACTAAAAACAAACAAGTTTGTCAAGAGATAATAAACAAATGAAAATTGGCACAAATAAAACTGATCACTTCCCTGGAATTCCATGCATCACCTATGCATTCACAGCTTACGTACGCACAAGCCAACCTACAAATCTCGCACAACTTGCATTAATAAATGTTTAATCCATTAAATGCAAATTGTTTGAGATGTGTTGGAAAGCTAGTGGGTATGGAAGAAGTAAATTCATAGTTAATTCATGAAATCTCAGGGAAATGTTGGGTTTTATTTGTGCTAATTCTTATTTGCTTATTGTTTGTTGAAAATCTTGTGTGTTTTTAGCTCTCCATGTTCTTCATTCTAGGAACAATGCACTACTGGCGAGTGGCTTGTCTGTTTGTTTGTGATACTTTATAACTATAAGTGTTGCTTGTTGTTACAAGGGCTAAGGGGACATGGGTGCAGTAAATGACATATGCTATGTAAATGATAAACGTGGAACAGTTGAGGCCAAGGAGTAGGTGACTGTATGATGTGCATTGGATATGGGACGCCTGTCGATCAATCTATAGCTATTGCATTAAATGACTTCACAATTTACAAGACCTTGTTCAAAGTATTCAGTTTTTTCGTTTCAAAATTTTAATTTGGTTACTGTGTATAAATTCCAAAGGAAACAATTATACATATCTAGCATTATAACCTTTTTCAAAAAAAGCATTCCTACATGCATGAAATTGGTCAATATGTTTATTGTTGTAGGACAATAGTAGGATGGGGACATTTTCCCTTTGTTTGTAAGAAAGAGCAAAAAAACCAATGAAAAAAGGCATAGTAATTAATAAAAATTTTATTAATTAGAGCTAATAGCATATTTAATAATAGATAACAAAGTCTTGGTAAGTTATAAGAATTTATTTGCAAAATCTTGTTCATAGGATTTGCAGATTCAATTGAATATTGTCACACATTTACATGTAATAGTCATACTATTCTCAGCATCGATGCAACTAGTTCATTTGTACGATGTGTGCAGGATGTGAAAGCATACACAAGCATTCCCATTTAGGAATGGTTCCTTTGATTAAGAGCAACATACCATGTTTTTCAACAAACTTTTGGGTCTTGTTGCCTCGCACATATTGCATGCACCGATTAAATATTTGTCACAATATATAATGTCTCCCTATTTTTCTAATTTACTTAAACAAAAATGAATAATAGACCTACTCCAACCAATAGAAAAAGAAATAAACCATAATTTTCAAATATAGAAAATATGTCCTTAAATCCCAACTGTAGGAAAAAGACAAAAATATTTTAAACAGTACAATTTCATTGATCAAGCAACTATTCCAAAAGCAAATTTAGTAAATGCAATAGTAAACATGCCTACTGCATTCGCTATGTTTTGTTATAAAGTGGATGTTGTTGCTTATTGATTTATCCACAGAAACTAAGTAACTAGGAAAGTAGCTCAAACAGAACTCAATCAAGTATCAACTGAATCTTTCATGTCTGAAATATATCATTCACCTCTTTTTCTATTGTGTGGAGTAGGTCTGCTACTCTTTTTTGTGTAAACAAATAAGCAAAATAGAAACACATTATAAAAAATTTCAAATAAATTTGATTGCACAATTAACTTTTTTGCAAATATTAATCTACTTACATCATTAAGAAGTCCCACCAAAAACAATAAACTGAGGTTAGTGGTATGGAGCAATCGCAATACCTTGTAATATGTTAATGGTGAATAGGTGTAAATGGGAATGCTTCTCTATGCCTCGTTGTGATGCATACCTTTGAGATGTCGACTGAGTGCATAGATAGTGAGAATGGAAAGGATGTTACATGTAAACATGTGAGAATATAGACTGGAAACAAATTTGTCCTTTGATTGATGCATAAGAATATGATCTGCAAATTCTATGAAGAACATTGAGGCAGAGAGAAGTGTTTTATTTTTTGGAAGGAAAAGGACATTTGCAAAAGAAAGATTGGTTTAGTACAAATGTGAACGGTTTATTAATCCAGTGATTAAATGTTTGCAAAATATATAATGTCCTATTTTCCTAATTTACTTTAACAAAAATGAATAATAGGCCTACTCCAACCAATAGAAAAAGAGGTAAATTGTTTATTGTTTGCCAATTGCAATAGTAACCTACTCCTTGCCTTCAACTACTCCATGTCATAAGTCATTAACTACACCCATATGTACAATTAGCCATTATAACAACAAACAATACCAAACTCAATGCTTTGAGCAAGGTCTTGTCAACTGTGGATGCATTCAATGCATTAACTATGTATTCATTGCTTGGGTAGCAACTAGCCTATCAGTAAAATTTGCAAAATTTTGATTTAATGTCTAAATGTTTACAAAAAATTATCATGTTTGTCTATTTTTTTGTAAATTTTATCATATGTTTATGTGTTTCATTTTTATGAATAATGTATTATGTTACTTCAACTGTGGGGGGATATAATGCATTAATTGTGTATCCATTGCTTGGGAAGCCATCATTCTATCAACAAAGCTTGGAAAATTTGTATTTGACGTCTAAATGTTTACAAAAATTTGTTGCATTGGTTTTTTTTTTGCAAATTTTATCATGTGCTTTTATGTTTCATGTTTATGAATAACATATTATATGTCATGGACTATGCTCATTTGTCTAATTTGTCCTTGTCACAGGCACCATTTCTTCCAACTAAAGTCGAATGCAAAGATCTATCTAACTGTGACTATTTTTGGTTCTTGAATAGGAGACTAGAAGGTCAGATTCTTGTATCATTCTTCTGCTTTCTTTCCAATGAATTTTAAGCCTTCCAATGTGTCTAAAAATTGTGCCTTGGAAGAGTTGTGAATAATAAAGGGGAGGCTTGGTTCAAGAATCTAACTTACTGAATAGACAAATGAGTATAGTGAATGGCATACCATCTAATTCATAAACATGAAACCATTTTTTGGCCAAAACTAGTTACTTTTGCAATCAAAATTATGCATAATTGCAAACATGTGATATGCAATCCATATGCAATGTTTCTCTATGAACATTGATTAGACTATATAATTTGAGTATATTTTCTCGTACTATTTTTCTATTCATTGCAATGGCTTTAATATTTGTTTTCTTTTAAGAAAATTAGAAAAATTGAAGCACATATTAAATTTTGGAAAATATTTGTAACACATCAAAAAGCAGCAAATACATAGTTAATGCATTAAATACTATGCCAATACAAGCATACTTTTTGGATTTTCCACTCAGATAGTTTGGATTTAATTCTTGAATATTTGGAAAAATTTATTGTGCACTCCTAGGTTTCATGTTTATGAATAGCATGTTCTATGTCATGGACTATGCTATTTTTTCTGAATTGTACCTATAACAGGAACCATTTGTTGCAATTGAAGTGTAGGATAAAGATCTCTATCATTGCAAATAGACTTGGTTTTTTAACAAAAAGTTGGAAGGTTAGATTCTTGTATCATTCTCCCACTTTGTTTGCAATGAAATTTAATTCTTCCAATGTGTCTGAGAATTATGTATTGGAAGATTTGTGAACAATAAAGGAGAACGCTTGTTCAAGAATCTGACTTCCCAAAGAGACAAATGGGCATAGTGTATGACATGCCATGTAATTCATAAACATGAAACTATTTTTTGCTCTATAGCAAGTTGATTTTAAGGAACATGATATACTGGTGTTAGTGATAGGGGCCAATCCCAATATTTGGTAGACTGTTGTTGCTACATAAAGAAAAAATCTTTTACATCATTGAGCAAGGACTTCTTCATTGTACAGGCATACAATGCATCAACTTTGGATTGATTGTTTGGATAGGCACTAGTGTGCCAGCAAAACCTGTGAAATTTAAATTTTATATCAAAATGTTTGCAAAAATTTATTGCATTGGTCTATTTGGCTTATTTGCTTAGAGGAAAATGACTACAGAGGCACTCAATGCATCAACTATGTGTTCATTGCTTATGTCATGGAATGTGCTCATTTTTCTAGTTTCTCCCTCTAACAAGAACCATTGCCTGCAATTGGTGTCAGAAGAAACCATCTATATGGCTGTAAATATACTTGGTTGTTCAACAAACAACTGAAAGGTCAAATTCTTGTGTCATTGTTCCCCTTTATTTGCAATGAATTTTAAGCATTCCGATGTGCCTAAAAATTATGCCTTGGTAGAGTAGTGAAGAAAAAAGCAGAAGCATGGTTTAAGAATTTAAGTCACCAAATAGACAGATGAGCATAGTGAATGAATGGTATGTCATGTAATCCATAAACATGGAACTATTTTTTTCCCAGAAGCAAGTTACTATTACAATTGTTGAATTCACTTTTTCAAATAGTTGTTGATAGGCTACTGGTCACTCAAGCAATAATCACATGGTTAATGCATTCAATGCCTCCACAATCGACAAGACCTTCCTCAAAGCATATGTCATATATTGTACCCACTTGCCCCGTTAGCCCTTTTAACAACAACCAATACTTCTAGTTATCAAGTATCATAAACACACAGCCAAGCCACTCGCCAGCGGTGCAATTTTACAAAATAACGAACATAGAAAATGAACCATGAGCTAAAAACACACAAGCTTTTCAACAAACAATAAACAAATGAGATTAAGCACAAATAAAACCCAGCACTCACCTAAGATTTCATGAATTAACTATGCATTCACTACTTGTGTACCCACCAAACCTTCAACACATCTCGCACAATTTGCTTTGCGAGCTTTGTTGATAGACTAATAGCCAGTCAAGTAATAAACACATAGTTAATGCTTTCAATGCACCCACAGTCAACAAGACCTTGCTCAAACCATTCAGTTTTCCCTGTAACAGTGAGAGACACTTCTAGTTATCAAGTATCACAAACATGTAGACGAGCCACTCACCAGTTGCACATCGTTCCTATGGCTTCTCCCTTGTTCAAGCACTACACAGAATGACAAACATCAAAGATGGAAACCCACAGCTAAAAATGCACAAGATTCTCAACAAACAATAAACAAACGAGAATAAGCAAAAACCAACACTTGCCTCATATTTCATGAATTAAAGTTATGCATTCTCTACTTGTGTTCATGCCAACTGTCCAACATATATCGCGAAGTTTGCATTTAATGCATTAAACATGCATTCACTGCTTCAGTACCCACCAACCTGCCACCAAAACTCGCACAATTTGCATACCTCAATTAAATATTTGCCACAATATATAATGTCCCCCCTTTCCTAATTTACTTAAATGAAAATGAAAAATCGACCTACTCCAACCAATAGAGAAAGAGATAAACCATAATTTTCAAGCACAAAAAATATGTGCTTGAATCCTGACTATAGGAAAAAGACAAAAATATTTTAAACAATACAATTTCATTGGCCAAGCAACCATAATTGAAAAGAAAATGCAGCAAATGCAATAGTAATATCTTTGTCTTTTTCCTATACTTGCAATTTAAGGAAATATTTTTGGTATTTGAAAATTATGTTTTATTTCTCTTCCTATTTGTTGGAGTAGGTCTATTATACATTTTTGTTCAACTAAATTAGGAAAATAGTATGACATTATATATAGATTATAGAATTTGTTTCACTAGCAAGCCATGTGTATCAAGTACATTAATTGCATGTCAGTGAGAACACTCACACAACTTGCATTTAATTCTTAAATATATGGAAAATTTTATTATGTTCTTATGTGTCTCATGTTTATGAATAGCATGTTATATGTCATAGACTGTTCTCACTTTCCTAAATTGTGCCTGTAACAGGAACCATTTCTTGCAATTGAACTTAGGGACAAAGATCTATATTGTTGCACATAGACTTAGTACTTGAACAACAAGCTACAAGGTCAGATTCTTCTACCATTCTCCTCCTTTGTTTTAGAAGAATTTTAGTTCTTCTAATGTGTCTAAGAATTATGTATTGGAAGAATTGTGAACAATAAAGGAGAACACTGGTTGAAGAATCTAACTTTCCAAATAGACAAATGAGCATAGTCAATGACATGTCATGTAATTCATAAACATGAAACTATTCTTTGCTCAAAAGCATCTTACTTTTGCAATCAGAGACATGCATAATTGCAATCATGGAATATGGATAATTTTCTAAAACGAAAAAGCAATAATGGACTTAGTGCATTAATTATGCATTCACTGTTGTAATGCCAACCAACTCACTGCTAAAGCTTGTGCAATTTGCATCCAATGATTAAATATTTTCCAAAATATATAATGTCTTATTTACCTAATTTGCTTGAACAAAAATGAATGGTGGACCTACTCCAACCAAGGTATTGAGTTTACGCTTTCGTAATTTTGATTTGTCTACTATGCTTGAAACTAAAACAAAACAATTGCATATGTATGAGAACTTTTGTCGTGTTGCTACTAGAAGTATTCTTTGATGTTGTAACACTTAACTGTACTTGTTCAATCGATATAGTAGAGGACATATGCTATGTAACCAAGATACATGGAACAGTTGAAGCCAAGGATTAGATTACTATTGCAATGGTTTCATTTGCAATTGAGAGATAATAAACAATTTATCTCTTTTTCTATTAGTTGGAGTAGGTCTTTTATTCATTTTTGTTAAAGTAAATTAGAAGAATAGGAGGTTACTATCACTAATGCAATCAATGCATGTTTAATGCAATAAATGATATGACTGGCAAACCAAAAACAACAATCTATTAAATGCAAATTGTGCAAGATAACATGTTATTCATAAACATGAAACATAGAAACACATGATAAAATTTGCAAAAAAATAGACCAAAGCGATATTTTTTTCCAAACATTCAGGCATTAAATACAAATTTTTTGAGCTTTGTTGATAGGCTCATGCCTACTCAAGCAATGAATACATAGTTAATGCATTGAATTCCTCCACAAT